>CM069865.1:82079328-82284328 GCA_036172795.1 Pelodytes ibericus | reverse complement strand
ACAGTGTGTTACTATACAGTGTGTGTGTCAGTAATACAGTGTGTTACTATACAGTGTGTGTGTCAGTAATACAGTGTGTTACTATACAGAGTGTTTGTGTCACTAATACAGTGTGTTACTATACAGAGTGTGTGTGTCAGTAATACAGTGTGTTACTATACAGAGTGTGTGTGTCACTAATACAGTGTGTTACTATACAGAGTGTGTGTGTCACTAATACAGTGTGTTACTATACAGAGTGTGTGTGTCACTAATACAGTGTGTTACTATACAGTGTGTGTGTCACTATACAGTGTGTTACTATACAGAGTGTGTGTCACTAATACAGTGTGTTACTATACAGAGTGTGTGTGTCACTAATACAGTGTGTTACTATACAGAGTGTGTGTGTCAGTAATACAGTGTGTTACTATACAGAGTGTGTGTGTCAGTAATACAGTGTGTTACTATACAGAGTGTGTGTGTCAATATACAGAGTGTGTGTGTCACTAATACAGTGTGTTACTATACAGAGTGTGTGTGTCAGTAATACAGTGTGTGTGTCACTATACAGAGTGTGTGTCACTATACAGAGTGTGTGTGTCACTAATACAGTGTGTTACTATACAGAGTGTGTGTCAGTAATACAGTGTGTTACTATACAGAGTGTGTGTGTCAGTAATACAGTGTGTTACTATACAGAGTGTGTGTGTGTTACTATACAGTGTGTTACTATACAGAGTGTGTGTGTCACTATACAGAGTGTGTGTCACTATACAGAGTGTGTGTGTCACTAATACAGTGTGTTACTATACAGAGTGTGTGTCAGTAATACAGTGTGTTACTATACAGAGTGTGTGTGTCAGTAATACAGTGTGTTACTATACAGAGTGTGTGTGTGTTACTATACAGTGTGTTACTATACAGTGTGTGTGTGTTACTATACAGAGTGTTACTATACAGAGTGTGTGTCACTAATACAGTGTGTCACTATACAGAGTGTGTGTCACTAATACAGTGTGTTACTATACAGAGTGTGTGTCACTAATACAGTTTGTTACTATACAGAGTGTGTGTGTCACTATACAGTGTGTTACTATACAGAGTGCGTGTCACTAATACAGTGTGTTACTATACAGAGTGTGTGTGTCAGTAATACAGTGTGTTACTATACAGAGTGTGTGTGTCAGTAATACAGTGTGTTACTATACAGAGTGTGTGTGTCACTAATACAGTGTGTTACTATACAGAGTGTGTGTGTCACTAATAGTGTTACTATACAGAGTGTGTGTCACTAATACAGTGTGTTACTATACAGAGTGTGTGTGTCACTAATACAGTGTGTTACTATACAGTGTGTGTGTCACTATACAGTGTGTTACTATACAGAGTGTGTGTCACTAATACAGTGTGTTACTATACAGAGTGTGTGTGTCACTAATACAGTGTGTTAATATACAGAGTGTGTGTGTCAGTAATACAGTGTGTTACTATACAGAGTGTGTGTGTCAGTAATACAGTGTGTTACTATACAGAGTGTGTGTGTCAGTAATACAGTGTGTTACTATACAGAGTGTGTGTGTCAGTAATACAGTGTGTTACTATACAGTGTGTGTCAGTAATACAGTGTGTTACTATACAGAGTGTGTGTGTCAGTAATACAGTGTGTTACTATACAGAGTGTGTGTGTCTCTATACAGTGTGTTACTATACAGTGTGTTACTATACGGAGTGTGTGTGTCAGTAATACAGTGTGTTACTATACAGAGTGTGTGTGTCACTATACAGAGTGTGTGTCAATAAACAGAGTGTGTGTGTCAGTAATACAGTGTGTTACTATACAGAGTGTGTGTGTCACTATACAGAGTGTGTGTCAATATACAGAGTGTGTGTGTCACTAATACAGTGTGTTACTATACAGAGTGTGTGTGTCAGTAATACAGTGTGTTACTATACAGAGTGTGTGTGTCACTATACAGAGTGTGTGTGTCACTATACAGAGTGTGTGTCACTAATACAGTGTGTCACTATACAGAGTGTGTGTGTCACTATACAGAGTGTGTGTCACTAATACAGTGTGTCACTATACAGAGTGTGTGTGTCACTAATACAGCGTCTTACCACGTTGTGAAATTAGCCAGGGTTTGCATTCTATGGGGGTCTGTGATATCCAGTCAGTGTTTGCATTCTATGGGGGGCTGTGATATCCAGCCAGGGTTTGCATTCTATGGGAGGCTGTGATATCCAGCCAGGGTTTGCATTCTATGGGGGGCTGTGATATCCAGCCAGGGTTTGCATTCTATGGGGGTCTGTGATATCCAGTCAGTGTTTGCATTCTATGGGGGGCTGTGCTATCCAGCCAGGGTTTTCATTCTATGGGGGTCTGTGATATCCAGTCAGTGTTTGCATTCTATGGGGGGCTGTGATATCCAGTCAGTGTTTGCATTCTATGGGGGGCTGTGCTATCCAGCCAGGGTTTGCATTCTATGGGGGGCTGTGATATCCAGTCATTTTTCATTTAATCAGCGCCATCTAGTAACGCTTCCACGCTCCCCAAGTGCAAACACTAACATACTGTGCCCAGAGCAGCCACGTGACACCCCCTGAACCCCTGTGGTGGGCTAGCTGTGATATAACAGGTGTGGGTATTTTTATCACGTTAGATCATGGTTCCTGCGCTGTGTTTGTGGAGCAGGACCCTCCGATCCCAGGGAGTAGTGTGAGCGCGAGTATATCTGCAGAGATATATGAATATTATGTAATAATTACACCTAGAGGAGCCTGACAGGGGCTCTGTCACCTAAACACTGCGCATAGTGTGAATAGAAAGCAAACAAAATGATACATGGTGTTAGCAGAACTGCAACAAATAAGAAACGTGGAGTCTCCGGCTTATGACATCACCTTGTGGATCGATATGCAAATTACACATTCCACATTGAAAATTCATTTGCAAATCAACCCACAGGTGATGTCATAAGCCGGAGAGACAGACTCATTTAAACAAGTTTTTCTCCTTGTACAGAATTTGTAGCCAACACAATGTCATACTTTCCAACTCTTGACCCCGGCAAATTTGGACACGGTGGGGGGTGGAGGGTGAGTGTCAGCGCTACTACCTATACTTCAAAATCTGCTACTTTGGTCTGAAATGCCCTTCTAAATTCCCTGCAGTTCAGGAATAAAGCCCATAGTATCATCACATGCATTGCTCTATCTGCAGAGTGCAAACCTTCGCCAGATCATTTGCATTGTATTTGTATAGAGCTCGCTGCCAGAGATCACAAAGTATCTCATGTTTTGTAACAGGTAAAGGGGGAATAGAACACAGACTTGGGTCCCGTCCTGTTTTTAATCTTCTATTTATTTCATGCATTTCTGTGTAAATATGAATATTTTCTCTGCCATCAGACGGGGGATCTGCCGCGCTCAGCATGAAGGGAGAGGATGCCCGGCAGAGGAAAAAAGAGGGTCGTGCCAGAAACGGAGAGAGATCCAAACAGAGAGCAAAGAACAAGAGCAAACACAATGAGAGCAGAGCGGCTGTCCAGGCGGCGCCGGTGGTAGAGAAGGTGCTGCATTTCCCAGAAAAACGTGTGCCTGAGAGGAAGGCACCCATGCCGAAGCCTGGCGATGAGTCTGCTATCTCCATTACACTGCAGGTCATATTCCCCTACCTGTTGGCTGGACTCGGGATGGTAATGGCTGGGATGGTCCTGGATGTGGTACAGGTAAGAGGAAAAGCCCTGCTATAGTGCAGTCTCCAATGCATTAAGTGTACGGGGTAAACCTAGGGCGATTACACCAGAATAATGACTTTTCCATTTGCATGAATGGTTGGTTGTGCGGAATAATTATTTCCCAGAATGCACCTGGTCACTCCTTCCTGATTGGCTGCTCAAAGAGACTTTTAACAAGGTCCTTCCTACCCGCATGGCTAGTTGTATATATGGGCTCAATGGTGTTGTTAGTGCTGTCACACTATGGTATCACATATGCCAGAGTTTATTTTAAGCCCGTTTTAGTGCCCATTTTTCATACCAGTTATAACTTAAAGGGTGACAGCTGCTCAACCTTTCTCACACCCATGTTGACCTTAAATGACAATTATAGCAAAAAAAACAATTCTATGGTTTAACTGAAAGATTGCATTAAAAATATATATAAATAAAGCACCTTACTGAGCCTTCCTTATTCCAAGATTCTAAACAACATGTCCCCTCTGATAGAGCTATACAGAGCAAGGATTCTAAATAACATGTCCGTCCCCTGATAGAGCTATACAGAGCAAAGATTCTAAACAACATGTCCTCCCCCTGATAGAGCTATACAGAGCAAAGATTCTAAACAACATGTCCTCCCCCTGATAGAGCTATACAGAGCAAAGATTCTAAACAACATGTCCTCCCCCTGATAGAGCTATACAGAGCAAAGATTCTAAACAACATGTCCTCCCCCTGATAGAGCTATACAGAGCAAAGATTCTAAACAACATGTCCTCCCCCTGATAGAGCTATACAGAGCAAAGATTCTAAACAGCATGTCCCCCCTGATACAGCTATACAGAGCAAAGATTCTAAACAACATGTCTGCCTCCTGATAGAGCTATACAGAGCAAAGATTCTAAACAACATGTCCTCCCTGATGGAGCTATACAGAGCAAAGATTCTAAACAACATGTCCGCCCCCTGATAGAGCTATACAGAGCAGAGAGAGACTCGATAAGGTGCTTTATTACGTAATATTTTGCACTGTATAATTTCTTTGGAAACCATCATTAAAGCATGTATATTTAAAATGTCTACATAGTACTGTAATCCTCTCCAGTGTTTTTGCATTTCCTGGCCTCCCCTCAGTCCTGGAAGGGTTAACAGTGTAATTTGCGTCAGTCTTCAGGAGCGGGCGCTAGATAACGAACACAAGTTGTGTAATGACGTGCAATGGGTGGGGCGCCATGACTGGATGATCATGAATGGCGGCACTGATAAGGATGTGTAAGATCGTTCCAGGAGGCGAAAGTCTAACCAATGATGGCAGCAAGTGACGCTCTCCCCCAAAATACTGCGATCGGTAACGCATTTCATGCCATAGAGCTGGCTCCTCGATGGGCTCCTCGATGGGCTGCACATGTGAAATGCCGATCCCCATTGTCTGGACATTGAATGAAGGTACTCGGCACTTGCTGTGAGCAAATTATTTCACAAGCAAGTTGTTTACGGTCACATCGTACGTGAGTGCCGAGTACCTTCATTTGTTTATCCTGCATTACTGGGATTGTATAACACCTGCTATACATTGGGGAGTGCTGTCCTTACATCTTTATTATCAGGCTCTTCCCTGTTTTGGATCCATGCCTTCCAAGGTGCAGATCAAGGGAATCTGTCAACTTAAATGTTCCTCTTATTGTGATTGTAGAGAATAAAAAATGCTGGAAAATGATTTGTACATTGTGTTAGCAGAACTGCAACAAATGCATGAAATAAGAGAAAGATATGTTTTAAATGTCTCCTGCTTATGACGTCACCAGGGGCTTGATATGCAAATTACACATTTCTCATGGCAAGTTAGGTCATTTGCATATCAGGCCCCAGGTGAGGTCATAGGCAAAAAATGTTAGTATCGTGACGTTTCTGTTTGAATTGCGATGCTCGGGAGATCCACCCACAGGGTATACCTTAGGATAAGGATCAGTGGAGGGTTATATTAATTAAACAGCAGGGAGCAGGTCACTGTGCCCTCGGTGTACAGATAAGGAACAGAGAGGTGCTCTGTTAGTGTTAGTAATCCATATTGATTTAGTACTTGTTTAACATGAAATGCCCCCGCCCCCCCCCCCCCCCCCATTTGTAGCAGAATTAGAAATTGTTGAAATAAAGGGGGTTTGGAGGGGTGGGGGGTTGTCTTCTTTTTGGATCAACAGCGGTAAATAAGGAAAAGGAAAAGGGTTGGAAATTGATGGACGCAAGTCTTTTTTAGTCAGTCACAGTCACAGTATAAGCAGTGTTTGGGTGATACAGTCACAGTATAAGCAGTGTTTGGGTGATACAGTCACAGTATAAGCAGTGTTTGGGTGATACAGTCACAGTATAAGCAGTGTTTGGGTGATACAGTCACAGTATAAGCAGTGTTTGGGTGATACAGTCACAGTATAAGCAGTGTTTGGGTGATACAGTCACAGTATGAGCAGCGTTTAGGTGATACAGTCACAGTATAAGCAGTGTTTGGGTGATACAGTCACAGTATAAGCAGTGTTTGGGTGATACAGTCACAGTATAGGCAGTGTTTGGGTGATACAGTCACAGTATAAGCAGTGTTTAGGTGATACAGTCACAGTATAAGCAGTGTTTGGGTGATACAGTCACAGTATAAGCAGTGTTTGGGTGATACAGTCACAGTATAAGCAGTGTTTGGGTGATACAGTCACAGTATAAGCAGTGTTTGGGTGATACAGTCACAGTATAAGCAGTGTTTGGGTGATACAGTCACAGTATAAGCAGTGTTTAGGTGATACAGTCACAGTATAAGCAGTGTTTGGGTGATACAGTCACAGTATAAGCAGTGTTTAGGTGATACAGTCACAGTATAAGCAGTGTTTAGGTGATACAGTCACAGTATAAGCAGTGTTTAGGTGATACAGTCACAGTATAAGCAGTGTTTAGGTGATACAGTCACAGTATGAGCAGTGTTTAGGTGATACAGTCACAGTATGAGCAGTGTTTGGGTGATACAGTCACAGTATAAGCAGTGTTTAGGTGATACAGTCACAGTATAAGCAGTGTTTGGGTGATACAGTCACAGTATAAGCAGTGTTTGGGTGATACAGTCACAGTATAATCAGTGTTTGGGTGGTACAGTCACAGTATAAGCAGTGTTTGGGTGATACAGTCACAGTATAAGCAGTGTTTGGGTGGTACAGTCACAGTATAAGCAGTGTTTGGGTGATACAGTCACAGTATAAGCAGTGTTTAGGTGATACAGTCACAGTATTAGCAGTGTTTAGGTGATACAGTCACAGTATAAGCAGTGTTTGGGTGATACAGTCACAGTATAAGCAGTGTTTGGGTGATACAGTCACAGTATAAGCAGTGTTTAGGTGATACAGTCACAGTGTAAGCAGTGTTTAGGTGATACAGTCACAGTGTAAGCAGTGTTTAGGTGATACAGTCACAGTGTAAGCAGTGTTTAGGTGATACAGTCACAGTATGAGCAGTGTTTAGGTGATACAGTCACAGTATAAGCAGTGTTTGGGTGATACAGTCACAGTATAAGCAGTGTTTAGGTGATACAGTCACAGTATAAGCAGTGTTTGGGTGATACAGTCACAGTATAAACAGTGTTTGGGTGGTACAGTCACAGTATAAGCAGTGTTTGGGTGATACAGTCACAGTATAAGCAGTGTTTGGGTGGTACAGTCACAGTATAAGCAGTGTTTGGGTGATACAGTCACAGTATAAGCAGTGTTTAGGTGATACAGTCACAGTATTAGCAGTGTTTAGGTGATACAGTCACAGTATAAGCAGTGTTTGGGTGATACAGTCACAGTATAAGCAGTGTTTGGGTGATACAGTCACGGTATAAGCAGTGTTTGGGTGATACAGTCACGGTATAAGCAGTGTTTGGGTGATACAGTCACAGTATAAGCAGTGTTTGGGTGATACAGTCACAGTATAAGCAGTGTTTGGGTGATACAGTCACAGTATAAGCAGTGTTTGGGTGATACAGTCACAGTATAAGCAGTGTTTGGGTGATACAGTCACAGTATAAGCAGTGTTTGGGTGATAGAGTCACAGTATAAGCAGTGTTTGGGTGATACAGTCACAGTATAAGCAGTGTTTGGGTGATACAGTCACAGTATAAGCAGTGTTTGGGTGATACAGTCACAGTATAAGCAGTGTTTGAGTGATACACTGCCATATACTGTGACTCTATCACCCAAACACTGCTTACACTCGCTTTACATTTACATTCTGAGAAAGAATCACCAACCATCCAGTTCTGCTGCAATGTGTAGTATCTGCCATGCCCTTGTTGCAGGTTCAATTCCTGGCAGGGTCAATTCAGTCTGCTGCGTTGGATTACAGGAGTACCATTAAATAGGGTATTAGTAACATCCCCAAGACATACTCGAATGTCTGACTCTGCCTTCCCTGGTTAATCACTTTGGGCTATACTCATGAACGAGGGAATTGAGAAGGGAATTTCAAACTTAAGGCCAAAGTAGCTAATTTCCTCTTATAGTCATACAGGCCAGTTCGCCAGTTATGTTTTAAGCCCAATGGCAACTTGAAACTTAGGAGCCAGCATTTTTGGAGCCCTGGCTCCTGGGATTTGTCACGCTCTTACTTAGTGTAGCCAGACTCCGCTCAAAAACCATTAAACAACAGAACAAGGCTTGATCTGCAAACAGTCAGGACGCTGCATTTCAAACCGCACAGCTCGGCCGCTCTGCACAACACGTGGAACACTGACAGGAATGAAGCCTTTATCTCGGCCTTTGTTAGCTGGCTGAAAATTCATGTGATGACAGCTGATAATTCTTTGCTGCCCAGGACAATACTGATATCACCTTGGGACATTCGTCTCTCTGCAGAAGACCGAGCGGAAGGCAGAGCACAGAAACTTTCCTTCCGTTACTCTTCTTATTCTCTATATTTCAAGGAGAGCAGGTTGCTGATCCCCAGCTGCTTCAGTCGGACCCAGAATATCAGAGGAATTACCTGCTTTTATTTTGATCTTGCAGTCCTACCCTAGAATGGAGGAGATGTTTTTTGAGTGTTGCACCCTCAGGACTTGAGACTGTTCTCCTGATCTGGTCTGTCTTGTTTCTTGGCTCGTATTTTGGATGGTTTTAGACGAGGGGTTTTAGTCCGATTCTTTAGTGGCTACAATTCACTGTTTTTTCCCCATTTTTTTGTGGAAAGGATTTGGGAATTATTACTGGTTGGCCACGGGATTGGTCAGGCTCCTATGTGAATTCTAGTTTCATTCGAGTAATCTCGCCCACCACTCACAATGAAGATCTGAGGGGACCTGTTTTCAGTTCCAAGGGAGAGCATGTAGGACCTGACCACCAACCTAGACCCAGAAGAGTATGGGAGACAGAGAGAAAAATATGGCGGTTACTCAGTTGGAACTGGAATTGTGCTTCCATGGGTCCAAACTCCGAGGTTTTAAATGCAAGTTGACGAAGTTGCCCAATGGCTTCATCCCAGAGACCTGCTTCTCCATCACAGCCCAGGTGTTTATACCATATGTAATGGCTGGATTGGGCATGGTGGCAGCTGGTTTGCTGATGGACATATTCCAAGTATGTATCCTCAATGGACCACTTACTGTGTTATTATTCCCTGCTGTTTCCATGTGAAGATCCACGCTGGTTTACTCTGAGCTCTGCCTCTCAGCTGAGGCAGCTGCCGGTCAGATAAACTGGCATAAAATATCAAAAGTATTATCCTAAGTGCCTGTGAGTGAATCCTTGGGCTAGAGGCGACTGTGTGTTTGTCTTTAGTGATTCCCTGTAGCTTGTTCACTTAGCTTCCTTGGCAGGATCTGAGTCCATGTCTCAGGGCTCCAAACCCAACAGAGGGAATAGGAACATCCTAAAAAAGTGACTCTGACACCTAAACACTGCTTATACCGTGAATGTAGGGAATGAATAATGATCTATACATTGTGTTGGCAGAATTGCATAAAATAAGAGAAATATAGGTTGTATACGTGTCTGTGGTGTCTGCTCGCTTACCTCCTATATGGCGGCCCAGTGCTCTATAGAGTAAGTGTGACATCATATCACAGTCATTTGCTGTAAATACTACGGGTTCTGCAATACAAATACCATAATTCCCATTCTAGAAAGCTGGTGGGGTATTATGTGGGTTGTAGTTTTACATTGGCATCGCTGAATTAAAGTGGGATTTAGTTACCCCATCGTACTGCCCTCCTCATCCTAACACAGGTAATCTTACCTCCTATTACCTGAGTTTTTTTTATTCAGTCCTGTGTGAGTCATGACGATGGAGCCTGCATTGCTTTGGTCATATAGAGCTGGGGAGACCATCATCCTCGGGGGGCAGTGTCTTGCCAGTAACTGTAACCTTGATTCTAATATATTAGATTTTGTGAGAAATTCCATGATCTGTATTTGTTTCAGCACTGGGATATCTTCAAGACAATCAACGAGGTCTTTATCCTGGTACCGGCTTTGGTTGGTCTTAAAGGCAACTTGGAAATGACTCTGGCCTCCCGACTCTCCACCGCTGTAAGTTTTGGATGGGTCTTGGCTCACATTTAGCCTCCTCTCTCTGCCTCTTTTTCCCAGGGGTGAAGTCTTTACTTTGTAACTAAATACATTGTTTTGTGTTTTATTTGTTTGTTTTCTGTTTCTGCTTTGAGGCAAACACAGGTCAGATGGACAGTCCCAAGGAAAGATGGAAGATGGCGGTCAGCAACTTGGCATTAATCCAGGTCAGTCGTACTACTTTCCGCGGGATGTTCATGTAATTATAAAGGGGGCTGTTTAATAAGCGATAATCTGGGGCAACATTCTAAAAATGGAACCCCATCTGCATGAACATTCCATTGGTCTCCATGGTGACTGGAGAACATTCCATTGTCTCCATGGTGACTGCAGAACATTCCTTTGGTCTCTATGGTGACTGTAGAACATTCCTTTGGTCTCCATGGTGACTGCAGAACATTCCTTTGGTCTCTATGGTGACTGCAGAACATTCCATTAAACATGGATGTTTATTTAATAAGGAATATACGTTCCACATTCGCATTCTTACTTGGTGTGTAATATAACACTGCTCTGTGCCTTTATTGCAGGTTCAGGCAACAGTGGTGGGGCTTTTGGCCGCCGTTGCTGCTGTTATTTTGGGTGCTTTGTCTAAAGGTTACGTGGAGCTCGACCAAGCAGCCGTCCTCTGCGCCAGCAGTGTCACCACTGCCTTCATTGCTGCCCTGTCCTTGGGTAAGATCCTTGGTTTCATCCATCCCTGATCGGAATCCTAATATGTTAAACCAATGGGTCTAGATGGCACAGGACAGGAGCAACGTCTACGGAGGCCCTCCAACAGCAGTAAAGCCACGTTTCCCATAATCCTTTGCCACCCTAAGAGGCTGTCAGGAAACATGGAAAATGTAGTCTATCAACAGTTGAAGGACCAGTTTCATACTCTATTCAACCCGAGAAGGCTGCCTAACTGTACAGAAAAGATAGTGTGCACTTGCCCACCTAATAACTGTGTGGAGAAGGTTGTGTGAAAACTCCTGTGCACTTGCCCACCTAATAACTGTGTGGAGAAGGTTGTGTGACAACTCCTGTGCACTTGCCTGCATGATAACTGTGCGAGAAAGATATTATGACAGCACTGGTGCACTTGCCTACCTAATAACGGTGCAGGGAAGATAGTGTGACATCCCCCATGTACTTTATTGCAAACATAAGAATGCTTTTATGAATACCCTTTGCTTTTTTTCCAGGTCTGGTTATGATTGGTGTCATCATCGCATCCAGGAAAGTCGGGATCAATCCGGACAATGTTGCCACTCCAATAGCAGCCAGCCTCGGAGACCTGATCACTCTGTCACTGCTAGCCGGAATCAGCAGCACTCTGTACCAATACATCGGTGAGAAGACCGGCCAGCCCCCAGCCCTCAGCCCCCAGCCCCCAGCCCCCAGCCCTCAGCACCCAGCCCCCAGCCCCCAGCCCCCAGCCCAAACCTGCTTCATAATAAATGCCAGACAAAGTATCCAGTATCAGACTCTCTCTCCTTATAGACATCCAGTATCTCTCCCCTTTGATCTGTGTTGTGTTCATCATCCTGCTCCCGCTCTGGGTGGCTGTGGCCAAACAGAGTCCGTCCATCGCAGAAGTGCTGAGGTCTGGCTGGCAGCCTGTGATTGTAGCCATGTCCATAAGCAGGTAACTGTACCTCATCTGTAACCAGTGGGAGACTAAAGGGGATCAGGGGGGGTGATCCGCCCTGGGAGCCACAATGCCTGGGGGGGGGGGGGGGGGTGACACATGGTGCGGTCTGCCAGTGGCACCGATGAAGCAGCACATGACGCCATCAGACCTCTGTCAGCTGTTTAATTGAAAGATCAATTGTATGAATTTAGTTGTAGACATTTTAAATAGAAATGCTTTAATGAAAGAATACAAATAAACCTTACTGAGCCCTCTCTGCTGGTACAGGTCTATCAGGGGGCGGACCGATCACCTGTCATGTGACCCAAGATTCTAAACAACATGTCTGCCCCCTGATAGAGCTATACAGAGCAAAGATTCTAAACAACATGTCTGCCCCCTGATAGAGCTATACAGAGGAAAGATTCTAAACAACATGTCCACCCCCTGATAGAGCTATACAGAGCAAAGATTCTAAACAACATGTCCACCCCTGATAGAGCTATACAGAGCAAAGATTCTAAACAGCATGTCCACCCCCTGATAGAGATATACAGAGCAAAGATTCTAAACATGTCCACCCCCTGATAGAGCTACACAGAGCAAAGATTCTAACCAACATGTCCGCCCCCTGATAGAGCTAAACAGAGCAAAGATTCTAAACAACATGTCTGCCCCTTGATAGAGCTATACAGAGCAAAGATTCTAAACATGTCCACCCCCTGATAGAGCTATACAGAGCAAAGATTCTAAACAACATGTCCGCCCCGATAGAGCTATACAGAGCAAAGATTCTAAACAACATGTCCATCCCTGATAGAGCTATACAGAGCAAAGATTCCAAACAACATGTCCACCCCCTGATAGAGCTATATAGAGCAAAGATTCTAAACAACATGTCCTGATAGAGCTACACAGAGCAAAGATTATAACCAACATGTCCGCCCCTGATAGAGCTATACAGAGCAAATATTCTAAATAATATGTCCGCCCCCTGATAGAGCTATACAGAGCAAAGATTCTAAACAACATGTCCACCCCTAATAGAGCTATACAGAGCAAAGATTCTAAACATGTCCACCCCCTGATAGAGCTTTACAGAGCAAAGATTCTAAACAACATGTCTGCCCCCTGATAGAGCTATACAGAGCAAAGATTCTAAACATGTCCACCCCCTGATGGAGCTATACAGAGCAAAGATTCTAAACAACATGTCCGCCCCGATAGAGCTATACAGAGCAAAGATTCCAAACAACATGTCCACCCCCTGATAGAGCTATACAGAGCAAAGATTCTAAACAACATGTCCTGATAGAGCTACACAGAGCAAAGATTATAACCAACATGTCTGCCCCTGATAGAGCTATACAGAGCAAATATTCTAAATAATATGTCCGCCCCCTGATAGAGCTATACAGAGCAAAGATTATAAACAACATGTCCACCCCTGATAGAGCTATACAGAGCAGAGATTCTAAACAATATGTCTGCCACATAATAGAGCTACACAGAGCAAAGATTCTAACCAACATGTTCACCCCCTGATAGAGCTATACAGAGCAAAGCGGCTCAATAAACTTTATTTGTATTATTTCATTAAAGCATTTCTAGTTAAAATGCCTGCACTTGATGCAATCTTTCTATTAAACATAAGTTCATATTTTGCCATCAAATTCCACCTACAGTGGCCATACCCTACTTTTCATGGTCGAGGTTGGGGTATCATTTCTGGTGGCCCATAGAATGGAAGGGAGAGAGGTCTGAGCATCTACCAGCACAGACCTTCTCCCTCTGCTCCCTGCAGCACTGAGTACATTGTAGTTCAGAGGCGGAGGTGACTGATACTTGTATGTTGTGTTTTTTTGTAGCATTGGGGGTCTGATTCTGGATAAGACGGTCACGGACCCCAAATTTGAAGGAATGGCCGTTTTCACACCAGTTATAAATGGTGAGTGTTTATCTTGTGATCCATACTGTATGTTTATACTGGAATAAGATGTGTAACAAAAGAGGAGAGATGAAACTACAAACCCAGCCTTATCAAGAAATAAGGGACACTTTGTATGGTAACCGAGCAAGAACATCTGTTGGTGAAAATATAATATATGTTTCATTGAAAGGTTGCATTAAGTGTAGATGTTTTAAAAAAAAAAATAGATTTATTGAAAGAATACAAATAAAGTATTGAGCCCTCTTTGCACTGTGTAGCTCTATCAGGGGGCGGACATGTTGTTTAGAATCTTTGCACTGTGTAGCTCTATCAGGGGGCAGACATGTTGTTTAGAATCTTTGCACTGTGTAGCTCTATCAGGGGGCGACATGTTGTTTAGAATCTTTGCCCTGTATAGCTCTATCAGGGGCGGACATGTTCTTTAGAAACTTAGCTCTGTATAGCTCTATCAGGGGGCGGACATGTTTAGAATCTTTGCTCTGTATAGCTCTATCAGGGGGTGGACATGTTGTTTAGAATCTTTGCCCTGTATAGCTCTATCAGGGGGCGGACATGTTCTTTAGAATCTTGGCTCTGTATAGCACTATCAGGGGGCAGACATGTTGGTTAGAATCTTTGCTCTGTATAGCTCTATCAGGGGGCGGACATGTTGGTTAGAATTTCTGCTCCTCTGATGCCTGCTCCTCTTTTACGTGTACTTTGTCTCCACCTATAGGTGGAAGGTAGTTATAACATGGTATGTGAGTTCAGTGTGTAACGCAATCAATAGTACTAGACGTGCAAAACTAAAATTTTCGTTTAGAAACTTAGCTCTGTATAGCTCTATCAGGGGGCGGACATGTTTAGAATCTTTGCTCTGTATAGCTCTATCAGGGGGCGGACATGTTGTTTAGAATCTTTGCCCTGTATAGCTCTATCAGGGGGCGGACATGTTGTTTAGAATCTTTGCCCTGTATAGCTCTATCAGGGGGCGGACATGTTCTTTAGAATCTTGGCTCTGTATAGCACTATCAGGGGGCAGACATGTTGGTTAGAATCTTTGCTCTGTATAGCTCTATCAGGGGGCGGACATGTTGGTTAGAATTTCTGCTCCTCTGATGCCTGCTCCTCTTTTACGTGTACTTTGTCTCCACCTATAGGTGGAAGGTAGTTATAACATGGTATGTGAGTTCAGTGTGTAACGCAATCAATAGTACTAGACGTGCAAAACTAAAATTTTCGTTTAGTTTTCGTCCATTCCGACGAAAATGTTATTTATTTTGTTCATTACTGCATTAGTTTCAGACGAAATTCGTTCATTATTTTCGTTTTATTCATTCGTACGAATCAATTGACCTACACATTCCATAAACCGAAAGACATATCGGTTTATAGACTATCGGTTTATGGAATACATGTAATGCTATTGAATTTCTTATGAATGGGGACTCTAGTTCGGTTTATAGAACATCTTCTAAAATTGTAACTTCGTAACCGATTTCAATGACAAACGCCTTGTGTGATACATTGAGTGAGTCGATCAGCCCACCTCTCTGATTTCTGTATTAAAGCCCCTGCAGGATGAAAGCCATAACATAAGACTGAGGTCTATACAAAACCCGCTCTTCCATGTTTCTTTGTTTGCTCTATACCGCTGCTGTTAATGGTTTTCTAACCTCTGTAAATACAATCATACAATGCATGCGCCTTACTAACGTGGCCTCTGCGTGGACAGGTGTCGCTGGGAATCTGGTTGCAATACAGGCAAGTCGCATCTCCACCTTCCTGCACTTCTGGAGCATGCCTGGCGTGTTACCCTATAAGATGAGGCAGCACTGGCCGAATCCCTGCACCACCTTCTTTTCTTCAGGTAAGATCCAGGAAGATGCTGCAGAGAGCAGTGATATAAGGTCTGCATCGCTAGATTGTCCTATGGTCTGGAGTAGGGATGAGAACTAGAATACTGATTTGCATATCAAGACACAGGTCATAATCAGAACATACCACGACACTTTTCTCCTAATTTAGGTATTTGCTTGCAATTTTGCGAACACAATGTATAGATAATTTTCAATCATGTTTTATTCTCTACATTTGCAGTATAAGCAGTGTTTGGGTGATACAGTCACAGTATAAGCAGTGTTTGGGTGATACAGTCACAGTATAAGCAGTGTTTGGGTGACACAGTCACAGTATAAGCAGTGTTTGGGTGGTACAGTCACAGTATAAGCAGTGTTTGGGTGATACAGTCACAGTATAAGCAGTGTTTGGGTGATACAGTCACAGTATATGCAGTGTTTGGGTGATACAGTCACAGTATAAGCAGTGTTTGGGTGATACAGTCACAGTATGAGCAGTGTTTGGGTGATACAGTCACAGTATAAGCAGTGTTTGGGTGATACAGTCACAGTATAAGCCAGGGCTCGACAAACCCCAGGCGCCAGGTCGCCATGGCGACCAGGAAATGAGACCTGGCGCCTGGGTGCTGTCAGCCTCATGGTCCCCTTGCCGCTGCCATCCGATTTTTCCGCAGCGCGAGGGGGTAGCGTCTGTGCCGATGGCCGATGGCACAGACTGCAAGCTCCGCCCCCTCGCGCAACGCGTGTCTGAGTGCCGGGTGTCGTCACGTGACATCCTGGCACTCAGCACGCCGACCAACGGAGATCAGCAGCAGCATGAACCCCCAAGAAAAGACTGTGTGAGGTGGGTGTGTGTATGTATTGTAAAGTAGGTGTGTGTGAGGTGTTTGTATATATGTGTATATGTAAAGTAGGTGTGTGTGAGGTGTTTGTATATATGTGTATATGTAAAGTAGGTGTGTGTGAGGTGTTTGTATATATGGGTATATGTAAAGAAGGTGTGTGTGAGGTGTTTGTATATATGTGTATATGTAAAGTAGGTGTGTGTGAGGTGTTTATATATATGGGTATATGTAAAGTAGGTGTGTGTGAGGTGTTTGTATATATGTGTATATGTAAAGTAGGTGTGTGTGAGGTGTTTGTATATATGTGTATATGTAAAGTAGGTGTGTGTGAGGTGTTTGGATATATGTGTATATGTAAAGTAGGTGTGTGTGAGGTGTTTGTATATATGGGTATATGTAAAGTAGGTGTGTTTGTATATATGTGAAGTAGGCGTGTGTGTTTATGAATTGTGTTTATGTTTGCGTGATTGTCTGGCTCCTAAAAAAAAATTCTGGCTCCTAAAATCAAATTAAATTTGTCAAGCCCTGGTATAAGCAGTGTTTAGGTGACACAGTCACAGTATAAGCAGTGTTTGGTGATACAGTCACAGTATAAGCAGTGTTTGGGTGATACAGTCACAGTATAAGCAGTGTTTAGGTGATACAGTCACAGTATAAGCAGTGTTTAGGTGATACAGTCACAGTATAAGCAGTGTTTGGGTGATACAGTCACAGTATAAGCAGTGTTTGAGTGACAGTCACAGTATAGCAGTGTTTGGGTGATACAGTCACAGTATAAGCAGTGTTTAGGTGATACAGTCACAGTATAAGCAGTGTTTGGGTGATACAGTCACAGTATAAGCAGTGTTTAGGTGATACAGTCACAGTATAAGCAGTGTTTAGGTGATACAGTCACAGTATAAGCAGTGTTTGGGTGATACAGTCACAGTATAAGCAGTGTTTGGGTGATACAGTCACAGTATAAGCAGTGTTTGGGTGATACAGTCACAGTATAAGCAGTGTTTGGGTGATACAGTCACAGTATAAGCAGTGTTTGGGTGATACAGTCACAGTATAAGCAGTGTTTGGGTGATACAGTCACAGTATAAGCAGTGTTTGGGTGATACAGTCACAGTATAAGCAGTGTTTGAGTGACAGTCACAGTATAGCAGTGTTTGGGTGATACAGTCACAGTATAAGCAGTGTGTAGGTGATACAGTCACAGTATAAGCAGTGTTTGGGTGATACAGTCACAGTATAAGCAGTGTTTGGGTGATACAGTCACAGTATAAGCAGTGTTTGGGTGATACAGTCACAGTATAAGCAGTGTTTAGGTGATACAGTCACAGTATAAGCAGTGTTTGGGTGATACAGTCACAGTATAAGCAGTGTTTGGGTGATACAGTCACAGTATAAGCAGTGTTTAGGTGATACAGTCACAGTATAAGCAGTGTTTGGGTGATACAGTCACAGTATAAGCAGTGTTTGGGTGATACAGTCACAGTATAAGCAGTGTTTAGGTGATACAGTCACAGTATAAGCAGTGTTTGGGTGATACAGTCACAGTATAAGCAGTGTTTGGGTGATACAGTCACAGTATAAGCAGTGTTTGGGTGACAGTCACAGTATAGCAGTGTTTGGGTGATACAGTCACAGTATAAGCAGTGTGTAGGTGATACAGTCACAGTATAAGCAGTGTTTGGGTGATACAGTCACAGTATAAGCAGTGTTTGGGTGATACAGTCACAGTATAAGCAGTGTTTGGGTGATACAGTCACAGTATAAGCAGTGTTTAGGTGATACAGTCACAGTATAAGCAGTGTTTAGATGATACAGTCACAGTATAAGCAGTGTTTAGATGATACAGTCACGGTATAAGCAGTGTTTGGGTGATACAGTCACAGTATAAGCAGTGTTTAGATGATACAGTCACAGTATGAGCAGTGTTTAGGTGATACAGTCACAGTATAAGCAGTGTTTGGGTGATACAGTCACGGTATAAGCAGTGTTTGGGTGATACAGTCACGGTATAAGCAGTGTTTAGGTGATACAGTCACAGTATAAGCAGTGTTTGGGTGATACAGTCACAGTATAAGCAGTGTTTAGATGATACAGTCACAGTATAAGCAGTGTTTAGATGATACAGTCACAGTATAAGCAGTGTTTAGGTGATACAGTCACAGTATAAGCAGTATTTAGATGATACAGTCACAGTATAAGCAGTGTTTGTGTGATACAGTCACAGTATAAGCAGTGTTTAGGTGATACAGTCACAGTATAAGCAGTGTTTGGGTGATACAGTCACAGTATAAGCAGTGTTTAGATGATACAGTCACAGTATAAGCAGTGTTTAGATGATACAGTGCCTTTGTTTGCTGACAGTTTTCTTTTAATCCCCCTTTTTCTCTCCACAGGGGTCAATTCTAAGTCGGCTCGTGTTTTGTTCCTGCTGGTGGTCCCGGGCCACCTGGTCTTCCTTTACACCATCTACTTCTTGCAAGGCGGGCACACAGCCCTGTCTGTCCTGTTTGTGACTTTCTACCTGTTGGCGGCACTACTGCAGGTAACGAGTATCACCCACGTCTGAAATCCTCCTTATTGTTTGTGGGTCTACAGGGCAGATAGAGAAACCCTGCTGTATCGGGCGCCTGGCTTAGCATGCTGGGATTTGGAGTGCACCTCTCCCAGTGGTCAAGCAGAGAACAGCACATTACAATATCACTTCCTCAAAACCTTCCCCCGTCTAGTAGAATCAGTCACATTTTGTGTCATCACCTCCCCATTATTTATAGTAATAAGTCATTTTTTCCATAACCGTGCCGGTTCAGTACTTACAGCCACTGCTGGATTTAGCAGCCCGGTACCTCCCCCTCGTAATATGATTAAGTCATCTCTTATCCGGTGCATTTCACATATTAAACATATGTACAACCTACAGAATATACCCTAGGTGTAACTGCCCCTATTTACAGCCAATGCATGGAGGATAATGGTTGGCTGCTGTCTAATGGCTCCAGACAATGGCTAGCATTACAGGAGCAGTGCTTTACAGCAGACAAGTATCAAATAAACCCCTTGAGACCCGGCCTGCAAGAGTGTTGGCTGAACACCAGGGGGAACCATAGAGAGTGATGACTTACCTCTGGCACCCTCGCTCCTATGGGTTACAGCTCCCCTGATGTATGAACTCCCCTCTATCGAAAGATAAAACCCACAAAACATACACAGTCAATAGCAGTAGCTTTTTCGGGGGTTGCTTGACATGCTCTCTCAGTAAAGCTCCGCCCTTCCTGGGGTCACTGACCGCGCCATTATTGTTGCAGGTTGGCATTCTACTCTACATCGCTGACCTCATCGTTCGTTTCGTGTGGCGAAAAGGCCTGGACCCCGATAACTTCTCCATCCCATACCTCACCGCTCTGGGGGACTTGCTGGGGACAGGCTTCCTTGCTTTGTGTTTCCGAGTAGTCTGGCTCCTCGCAGAAAAAGAGAGCGGAGACTGAGGAGGCCGATGGTACCAAAAACGACACTGTATCTCTCTCTTTACATAGCGATACGTTCAGGACCAGCTAAGGCTCTCTCACACAGGGGGGAATTCAGACTTTGCCAGGGTATTTATGAACCATTTTACCTTCTAAACACCGGACTGGATTTATTTATTTAAAAAAAAAAAAACAAAAAAAAAAACTATACTTTTTTTTTTAAATTTGTAGAAATCTGATGCGGTTTTGTTTTAATGAAAAAAAAAAACCCCTTCTCCTCCCAGCCTCCCAAACCCCCCTGTACCTGACTAATAATGATAATTCTATCATTCAGTAAAAAGATTACATTTTAAAATCCAGATCCTGGAAAAAGTACCTTTTATTTCACATTTGCTGCCAAAAATAAGGACTCCCGGACCCCAAACACAGGCAAGGGGGTTATGGGTCTGATAAAGCCACAAAGTGACTGCTCCAACCGCAGAAATCAACTGCCAACAGGCGGGGTAAACTGTTCCCAACTCAATAGAGGCTCATTCACAGCCTGCGATGTTGCTCTCCACTGCTCCCATGCAAGGTACACAGACTTAACTGTACCATGCTTGTTTAGCACATACTAGGGCCTTGGATAAATCACAAACCCTTCACATTAAGGGTTAAATGAAAAAGTGTCAGATTGAGGCAAACAAATGGCACTGTGCCAAACAGAGAAGGTGGGTTGTCCCAGGAAAGGAGGATGTTTTATAGTTGGGGGGTAGTGCTCTTGTTGGTAGTGATTTGGTTTATATTTTTCAATGCAATTAAAAAAAAAAAAGATCTTGTGCAAAACAATGTGCCGTTTGTTTTGTATTTATTGTTGCATTATGTAAACTTGCAAGGTGTGAAGCTTACACCCCCCCCCCCCCATTACAAAATGCTAAATCATTTATTTATGTTATGCATGCCCAATTCTTTTCTTTTAAAAGTTTTTTTTTTTTCTCCTGTAGGCACCATTGTGAAAATAGATATCCTCCTGCCGAGAGAAAAATGAACCCTATCCTTAGTCAATTAAATAACACAAAAAAAAAAATATCCCCATTCCTGAGTGTCTGGAGCAGAGATCTGCTGCATAGTGTTTAATGATATAAACTGTGAGCAGCTTATTAAAAAGGATCTAAGGTGCACCGATCGAGACGTTAAAATGGAGGGGGGAAAAACATTTAAAGGCAACATCCAGATGGATTGGTATAGGTACTGAGAATGTAAAAACTCTCCCTGACGCCATAAATAAATCAAACAGCAGGCAGGTTGTTTTTTTTTTTAAAACATATTTACTTTTTTTTCCATTGAGAAAGCAAAATAGCATTTCAGTCTTTATAAAAAGATTGTTTTTGTTTTGTTTTTTTGGCTACAGAAAGGTGGAACTGATGCAAAATTAAAAAAAAATAAAAATAATAATTCACATTTTCTACGCACTTGAGTTAATTCAATGTCCAACTGAAGAAACCAGAACCAAAAGTTATTTGTAACGTGCCCTGCACCGGCTGTGTCCCTAGGGCATCAGGTCTATAGAGAGCCAGAGCCTATATGAATGCTTCCCGTGTAGGACAGACCCTCCATTCAGATTGCTCTACCAAAAACATCTGAATCCTGAACATAAATAGGTAAAGACTTTAACCAGTGAGACTTGTGCAAATCTAGTGGCAACTGACTCCATTCTGCAAACTTTACAGAGTCAAAGCACTTTATTTTGGGGGGGTTTTCATCCTGAGGAAAGAGGGGGTGACATAGCATATTGTCCGCACTTTCCCCCCTTAAATTCGGGTTGTGGCCTTCAAATAGGCTCCAACTTTTTTCAGGATGGTGAGCGATGCTAGAAAAGAAAGACAAAGGGTAGAGAGCACTACTACGATTACATTTCCCCATCATGAAGTGAAGTAGTAGAAGTGACAAAGGTTAACCATCAGCTTTTGTGATAGATTGTCGGTGCAGGCATTTATATAGAAATGCTTTCATGAAATAATACAAAGTAAATCCCTTTTTTGAGCTTGCTACACATAGCTTAATCAGGGGGCAGACAATTGTTTAGAATCTTTGCTCTGTATAGCTCCATCAGGGGAGGACATGTTGTTTAGATTCTTTGCTCTGTATAGCTCTATCAGGGGGCAGACATGTTGTTTAGAATCTTTGCTCTGTATTGCTCTACAGGGGGAGGACATGTTGTTTAGAATCTTTGCTCTGTATAGCTCTATCAGGGGGCAGACATGTTGTTTAGAATCTTTGCTCTGTATAGCTCTATCAGGGGGAGGACATGTTTAGAATCTTTGCTCTGTATAGCTCTATCAGGGGGCAGACATGTTTAGAATCTTGGGTCAGATGTTCCTGTATGTTCCCCAAGATTCTAAACAACAACTGATAGAGCTATACAGAGCAAAGATTCTAAACAACATGTCTGTCCCCTGATAGAGCTCTACAGAGCAAAGATTCTAACCAACATGTCCGCCCTCTGATAGAGCTATACAGAGCAAAGATTCTAAACAACATGTTCACCCCCTGATAGAGCTCTACAGAGCAAAGATTCTAACCAACATGTTCACCCCCTGATAGAGCTATACAGAGCAAAGATTCTAAACATGTCCACCCCCTGATAGAGCTATACAGAGCAAAGATTCTAAACATGTCCACCCCCTGATAGAGCTATACAGAGCAAAGATTCTAAACATGTCCACCCCCTGATAGAGCTATACAGAGCAAAGATTCTAAACAACATGTCTGTCCCCTGATAGATCTATACGGAGCAAAGAGGGCTGGGTAAGGAACTTTATATTTATTCTTTCATTAAAAAGAAATTCAATTTAAAATGCTGGCACTCAATTCAAGTTATTAAAACAGAAGTTAATTTGCTGCCGAGAGTTGCCTATGTAACACATCCTCCCAAAGACCTTTACCAGGCTTCCAGAATGACAGTATTGGTTGCTGCAGAGCACATGTTTGGGGCTATTGACTAAGAGTGAACTGCCCCAATCAGACATTAATAGCCGAACTGGAGAGACTGACAAGTCCACTAATAGTTTAGTAAATAGCCTTACTCTTCGTTAGATGCTATTGTTTGTAAGAACTTTTGTAATAAGTGTTCAACAACGACAGTGTTCAGTATTTTGGATGAGTAACTGGATACTATAGAAAGCTACTCATAAAATAGAGCTCTCATTTGGCCTTTTTCCCCCAATGGTTCTAAACTGAAAAAAACAGTCAAGCTTTATGTTTCTGTTGTCATGGCCACAAAACCCTTTCAACCAATGAATTGCATCTTCTATCACATGACTGCAGGGTAAAGAATTTGTCAGCCCCACTGAAATGATTTTGGAATTTCGCAAATATTTGATCAAAATATTTTTTTTTTTTTTGGAGCAGGGTCTTTTAGAAGTAATGCAGTAATGTTAAGGCAATCTACCATTTTGGAGAGAGGTCGGTATAAGGAATAAAAAGACAAAAGCAAAAAATATTCTCCTGGCGCTTGTATTGGACAGAAAGGATGTGCTGCGGTTTAGATCAATGACCGTTATAGGGTGGTTGGTGGGAAGGACATTAAATGACATAATACCAAAGTGTTGCCGAATTTTGCAATAGCTCTTTCAACAGGGCCCGTCTTCAGACCCTTCAGGGCCACATCTGGCCGGCCAGCAGACAACCCTGTCTATAATCTAGTGGCAAAGCATAGCTGCGTGGTGCCAATTAACTGGACTGTGCAGCCATTATAGTTAGACTACGGCAAAAAAACAACCAATTTTAAACAGCAAATAATCAACGCTTCTAGTAATAAATATCTAAGTCATGTATCCTTCTGTTCAGCGAGTTTAGAGCACCAGGCCCCACACTCCAAATCTCCACTCAACGTATCTGCAAATAATGAGGAATGCTGTAGTTGAACAGTAGGAAATCCATCTTGTACAGGTTAAACAGGCGTCTCTGGTAAAAGCCGCTCACGCCCTTAAAGAACTGGGCGGCCATGCCGTCCGTGGTCCGCGCATTTTTGGAAGATGTTGGGAATTTGACGGAGTCCCCCAACCCTATGAGTTGGAGAACATATCTGGCATCTTCCTCTAGAGTCTCGTACTTTCCTACCACGTCGTAATGAACGATGCATGGGTGGCAGAGAGAGTGAACCCTCTCCCAGTGCTCATTAAATGGCTCCTCCTTCTGCGTCATGGGGTCCACTAGATAGTAAAGGAACTCTTCAAAGGTGACATCATCCCCGCGCTCCAAAGCCTGGAGAGAGGGGTCCCTGCGATGGCGCTCGATAATCTTGGTCCCATACCGCTTGTGGAAAGCAGTGTTGTAAGTGCGGGTGAACTTGTTCCTGTAGGCAGATACCAGCCTCTCAAAGGGCTCCCTTACAAAGACGAACTTGAGGTAGTTCCGGAGTCGATAGTTTATTTCCGATGTACTAAACTCTGAGAGGGAGCGGAGGTTGGTAGGGATGTGAGCCTCGTTGGCTGGGATCTGGCCAGGATCCTTGTACTTGCCTTGACCAGTGAGGACCATCATGACCCTCTTCCAGTTGGTACAGGCCACCTTGGGCACGTAGCAGTAGAGCAAGCCATGGGCATCATCCACGATCAGGTGCTTGAGGTCTTCAGCCGTCAGGACGCGTCGTTTCCTGGTGTAAGTCTTGCAGGAGCTGGCCAGCAGCTCTCTACGTTTCTGATGGTTGGCTTGGACAGAGGAGAGTTCCATCTGGGGGAAGAGGAACACAACATGAACTGAATGAACAAAGAAAAATATGTATGAGCTCAGGAAATACTAACCCTAACCAAGGACACACAACGTATGAAGGAAACAAGGGACCCTCGTTTTTGCGAGGATCAGCAGAGGGGTCCTCGAAGTTCTGCAGTAACAGAGAGAGCCGGTCGCCAACCAGACCACGCTGCTCACTTCCCATGGTAACATGGCAGCTACCGGTCAGAGGATAAATTGGCATGTACTGGTCGCACTAGGGACAACTAACTTTAACTTGTGCTTCTATAGTCAGTAGTTAATTACGGAGCAGATGTCATGATGGCAAGGACAGTCTGTGGTCTCTTTGGTGTCCATTCAGCAATCCCCCCTCACTCACCTGGTCGCCGTCATACAGAGCCTGCAGAGGGCTTCTCCTTGGTTTTCCATCCCAGTTGGTACCCAAGAAGTCATCCTCAGCTGTACAAAACAAGAAAAAAAAAATGTTTTTATTTCCCAAATTTTCACACCTAATTATTTTAGATATTGTGCAGAGAATGGAGCTTTATTAGGCAGAAACTAAGGTAAAACCAAAAACCCAGACCTCAAAAGGATAAAACACCTTAAAAACGCTACACTTAGCTTTGTACCAGGCCTCGACTGGCCACACGTTTACCGGCCAGGAGTTTGACGAAGTAAGCCAAACCCAGTGTCCATGAATGTAGCATCACTATAAAAGACACAAGCGTTTATTATCTGTACGTATAGGGCTTTATTCATGAAGGAGAACTGCAGGGAACTGGGAAGTGAATGTCAAGATTAAGGCCAAAGTAACCAAGCTGAAAACTAAAATCTCCAACGGAACAAGATCATTTTCCCAACTCTGCTACTTTGGCCTTAAGTTTGAAATTCCCTTTTCAATTAGTAAAAATGATGCTGTACAGTTAGATCTTGAGCAACAGCCCAGCCACAGAGACACTGTGAATATAAAGCAGTAATTGAAACCATCCGCTGCCCCCAGAGACCACTTTATTCACAGAATAACAATATTGCTGGTCTTTGCAGAGCCATCCAGAGCCATGTAATTCAGACATACCCAGGGCTACGCAGACGTCACTATTCTTGCGTGTGATCTTTCCACCCCACCGCCATGGGGGAAAACTAGTTCCCCCCCCCCCAAGCCGCTCAGGAATCCTAACTCACATCTGCTTCTGATTCCCCCCCAGGAAACGAGATGACAATTGTGGGGATGTATGAAGCCAGTGATGGCTAACCTTGGCACTGCAAATGTATGAGAACTACATATCCCATGATGCTCAATCACTCATGAGGCTAACTAAGCAGATAGTTCCCAAACATCTGCAGTGCCAAGGTTAGCCATCACAATAAAAGGAGAGGCAGAGAACAAAGCAAAAGGCATCAGCGCTTTGGGTACCATGCAGATACAGTCTCATGCTGTCCACGCGTTTCACTCCCCCAGTCAGGGGAGAATCAGTGCCCCATACTTTCCCTGGCAGGTAAGACAAGTCAATGCAAGGAATAGTTAGGTATGTTTTGTCGTGGGGAGTCCAATATGACAAGGGAATTAATTCAGAAACCATTGGACACTCACGGAGTGAGACAGTGACAGCAGGATGTCTGTATCCGTCTCCTCCAGACAAAGATAAGAGATTAAAAAAAGAAAAAAAATGTTTATCTTTCAAGACTCCCGTATCACTGACCAGTATCCCCTCCAAGAGCACGCGGTTACCTCCCAGTATCCCCTCCAAGAGCGCGCGGTTACCTCCCAGTATCCCCTCCAAGAGCGCGCGGTTACCTCCCAGTATCCCCTCCAAGAGCGCGCGGTTACCTCCCAGTATCCCCTCCAAGAGCGCGCGGTTACCTCCCAGTATCCCCTCCAAGAGCGCGCGGTTACCTCCCAGTATCCCCTCCAAGAGCGCGCGGTTACCTCCCAGTATCCCCTCCAAGAGCGCGCGGTTACCTCCCAGTATCCCCTCCAAGAGCGCGCGGTTACCTCCCAGTATCCCCTCCAAGAGCGCGCGGTTACCTCCCAGTATCCCCTCCAAGAGCGCACGATTACCTCCCAGTATCCCCTCCAAGAGCGCACGATTACCTCCCAGTATCCCCTCCAAGAGCGCGCGGTTATCTCCCAGTATCCCCTCCAAGAGCACGCGGTTCCCTCCCAGTATCCCCTCCAAGAGCGCGCGGTTACCTCCCAGTATCCCCTCCAAGAGCGCGCGGTTACCTCCCAGTATCCCCTCCAAGAGCGCACGATTACCTCCCAGTATCCCCTCCAAGAGCGCACGATTACCTCCCAGTATCCCCTCCAAGAGCGCACGATCTCCCAGTATCCCCTCCAAGAGCGCGCGATTATCTCCCAGTATCCCCTCCAAGAGCGCACGATTATCTCCCAGTATCCCCTCCAAGAGCGCGCGGTTACCTCCCAGTATCCCCTCCAAGAGCGCACGATTATCTCCCAGTATCCCCTCCAAGAGCGCGCGGTTACCTCCCAGTATCCCCTCCAAGAGCGCACGATTATCTCCCAGTATCCCCTCCAAGAGCGCACGATTATCTCCCAGTATCCCCTCCAAGAGCGCACGATTATCTCCCAGTATCCCCTCCAAGAGCGCACGATTATCTCCCAGTATCCCCTCCAAGAGCGCACGATTATCTCCCAGTATCCCCTCCAAGAGCGCGCGGTTACCTCCCAGTATCCCCTCCAAGAGCGCGCGGTTACCTCCCAGTATCCCCTCCAAGAGCGCGCGGTTACCTCCCAGTATCCCCTCCAAGAGCGCACGATTATCTCCCAGTATCCCCTCCAAGAGCGCGCGGTTACCTCCCAGTATCCCCTCCAAGAGCGCACGATTATCTCCCAGTATCCCCTCCAAGAGCGCACGATTATCTCCCAGTATCCCCTCCAAGAGCGCACGATTATCTCCCAGTATCCCCTCCAAGAGCGCACGATTATCTCCCAGTATCCCCTCCAAGAGCGCACGATTATCTCCCAGTATCCCCTCCAAGAGCGCACGATTATCTCCCAGTATCCCCTCCAAGAGCGCAAGATTATCTCCCCGTATCCCCTCCAAGAGCGCGCGGTTACCTCCCAGTATCCCCTCCAAGAGCGCACGATTATCTCCCAGTATCCCCTCCAAGAGCGCGCGGTTACCTCCCAGTATCCCCTCCAAGAGCGCACGATTATCTCCCAGTATCCCCTCCAAGAGCGCACGATTATCTCCCAGTATCCCCTCCAAGAGTGCGCGGTTACCTCCCAGTATCCCCTCCAAGAGCGCGCGGTTACCTCCCAGTATCCCCTCCAAGAGCGCACGATTATCTCCCAGTATCCCCTCCAAGAGCGCACGATTATCTCCCAGTATCCCCTCCAAGAGCGCACGATTATCTCCCAGTATCCCCTCCAAGAGCGCACGATTATCTCCCAGTATCCCCTCCAAGAGCGCACGATTATCTCCCAGTATCCCCTCCAAGAGCGCACGATTATCTCCCAGTATCCCCCACAAGAGCGCGCGGTTACCTCCCAGTATCCCCTCCAAGAGCGCACGATTATCTCCCAGTATCCCCTCCAAGAGCGCACGATTATCTCCCAGTATCCCCTCCAAGAGCGCACGATTATCTCCCAGTATCCCCTCCAAGAGCGCGCGGTTACCTCCCAGTATCCCCTCCAAGAGCGCACGATTATCTCCCAGTATCCCCTCCAAGAGCGCTCGATTATCTCCCAGTATCCCCTCCAAGAGCACACGATTATTTCCCAGTATCCCCTCCAAGAGCGCGCGGTTACCTCCCAGTATCCCCTCCAAGAGCGCGCGGTTACCTCCCAGTATCCCCTCCAAGAGCGCGCGGTTACCTCCCAGTATCCCCTCCAAGAGCGCACGGTTACCTTCCAGTATCCCCTCCAAGAGCGCACGGTTACCTCCCAGTATCCCCTCCAAGAGCGCGCGGTTATCTCCCAGTATCCCCTCCAAGAGCGCGCGGTTATCTCCCAGTATCCCCTCCAAGAGCGCGCGGTTACCTTTCCAGTAACCCCTCCAAGAGCGTGCGGTTATCTCCCAGTATCCCCTCCAAGAGCGCACGATTATCTCCCAGTAACCCCTCCAAGAGCGCACGATTATCTCCCAGTATCCCCTCCAAGAGCGCGCGGTTACCTCCCAGTATCCCCTCCAAGAGCGCACGATTATCTCCCAGTATCCCCTCCAAGAGCGCACGATTATCTCCCAGTATCCCCTCCAAGAGCGCGCGGTTACCTCCCAGTATCCCCTCCAAGAGCGCGCGGTTACCTCCCAGTATCCCCTCCAAGAGCGCACGATTATCCCCCAGTATCCCCTCCAAGAGCGCGCGGTTACCTCCCAGTATCCCCTCCAAGAGCGCGCGGTTACCTCCCAGTATCCCCTCCAAGAGCGCACGATTATCTCCCAGTATCCCCTCCAAGAGCGCACGATTATCTCCCAGTATCCCCTCCAAGAGCGCGCGGTTACCTCCCAGTATCCCCTCCAAGAGCGCACGATTATCTCCCAGTATCCCCTCCAAGAGCGCACGATTATCTCCCAGTATCCCCTCCAAGAGCGCGCGGTTACCTCCCAGTATCCCCTCCAAGAGCGCGCGGTTACCTCCCAGTATCCCCTCCAAGAGCGCACGATTATCTCCCAGTATCCCCTCCAAGAGCGCACGGTTACCTCCCAGTATCCCCTCCAAGAGCACGCGGTTCCCTCCCAGTATCCCCTCCAAGAGCGCGCGGTTACCTCCCAGTATCCCCTCCAAGAGCGCGCGGTTACCTCCCAGTATCCCCTACAAGAGCGCGCGGTTACCTCCCAGTATCCCCTCCAAGAGCGCGCGGTTACCTCCCAGTATCCCCTCCAAGAGCGCACGGTTACCTCCCAGTATCCCCTCCAAGAGAGCGCGGTTACCTCCCAGTATCCCCTCCAAGAGCGCGCCGTTACCTATGTTATCAGAAAATCTCAATACCATTCACCCTTTGGATCCACTTCTAGTTCACCAGGTCTGATCACAGATTCCTTAAACTAGCCCTATCTGTATAATAAGCAAATTAATAATACAGATTATTAGCACGTCCATTTCCTCTGGTCCAGAAATATCAATTCCTATTATATGAGTACGTTACAACGTCCATGTTAAAAAGGACAATTGTTGGCAAAAATTATTGCATCTAGTGCTGGCATTTTAAATAGAAATACTTTAATGGAAGAATACAAATAGAGTACCTTATGGACTCTATTATAGCTCTGTAAAGATTCTAACCAACATGGTCGCCCCCTGATAGAGCTATAAAGAGCAAAGATTCTAAACAACATGTCCGCCACCTGATAGAGCTATACAGAGCAAAGATTCTAAACATGTCTGCCCCTGATAGAGCTATACAGAGCAAAGATTCTAAACATGTCTGCCCCTGATAGAGCTATACAGAGCAAAGATTCTAAACACCATGTCCGCCCCCTGATAGAGCTATACAGAGCAAAGATTCTAAACAACATGTCTGCCCCCTTATACAGCTATACAGAGCAAAGATTCTAAACAACATGTCCGCCCCCTGATAGAGCTATACAGAGCAAAGATTCCAAACAACATGTCCGCCCCCTGATAGAGCTGTACAGAGCAAAGATTCCAAACAACATGTCCGCCCCCTGATAGAGCTGTACAGAGCAAAGATTCCAAACAACATGTCCGCCACCTGATAGAGCTATACAGAGCAAAGATTCTAAACAACATGTCTGCCCCCATATACAGCTATACAGAGCAAAGATTCTAAACAACATGTCCGCCCCCTGATAGAGCTATCCAGAGCAAAGATTCCAAACAACATGTCCGCCACCTGATAGAGCTATACAGAGCAAAGATTCTAAACAACATGTCCGCCACCTGATAAAAGGTACTTTATTTGTATTCTTTCATTAAAGAATATGTATTTAAAATGCCTACTTTTAATGCAATCTTTCAATTACATATAAGTTCAGTTGTTGCGACTGTTGTCTATTAAACAGTCAGCTAAGAGGGGAGCAGACGCATCCATTACACGTAAATCATCCAATAAATGAATCGGGAGGATCTTATTACACACAGATGCCATAATCCCTGCAAGATTCACCCTACACAAGAAAATTACTATATGGTGAGACCCATCAAGCGAGACACACAAACTATATAAAAATAAATAAATAAATGTTATATAATGTCATCTTCTCCATTGCAAAAAAAAAAAAAAAAAAAAGGGACAGATTTTTGGCTCAGAATTTGTCCCCTGCTGGGATCCGGACTCTCTGTCCCTGAAATACAGATGCCAACTACACATCTGGAGCGGATTATTCCCAAATACCCTGCACTAAGCCCAGGAGCCCCCGGTGCAGGGAGAGTCGCTGACAGCAATGATACTGTCCTGGCCAAAGCCTAATAACACCGGCAACAGACCGAGAACAGCTTGTTCCTTCTCACCTTAAACAAGCAAACAATATCTCACCAATAAGTCATTATCCATCGAGTGCGACAAGGGAGGTGCATCCAAAGGACCTTACACTGAACACAAACCTTTCAAATGGGAAATGGGGAATTTGCATATCAGGCCCGAGCTGATGTCACAAGCTGGAGACTCCACAGATACATTGGCAAACACATTGCCCCCTAATTAAGTTATTTAGTTGCAGTTCTGCTGACACAATGTATATTTCAGCTTGGAGATTGTTTTGAATTCTACATCCACAGTAATCTAAAGGAGTCCATTTAAACCATGACTGTGTCTCCCAGTAACTGTACCCCTCACACGGATCAGGGGGTACGGAGAGGGTCTGATCAGTGACAGATGTGGGTTCCCATCACGGCTTGTTACTGTCAGTGAATGTTTTATTTTACCCATACAAAAAAAAAAAAAAAGTTAATTTATGAAACTTTTTTCTCTGGTTCATTGGTTCTTTTTAATTAGTTAGATGGCAGAAGTGGGTTACAGTTAGCGCTGCACTAGCTGTGTAGTTTATTATTGGAAAAATAATGGGGGGGAACAAACATTTTCTTCAACATTGTCCTTCTTTTATATGTATGTAAGTATGTATGTATGCATGTATGTATGTACGTACGTACGTACGTACGCATATATGTATATATATATATATATATATGTGTATGTATGTATGTATGTATATATGCATGCATGCAATATGTATGTATGTATGTACGCACGCACGCACGCATGTATGTATATATATATATGTATGTATGTATGTATGCCTGCATGTATGCATGTAATATATATGTATGTATGTATGTACGCATGTATGTTTGCATGCATGTAATATATATGCATGCATGTATGTATGCATGCAATATATATGTATGTATGTATGTATGTATGTATGTATATGGTATCCACAGAACCCTCTCTTTTTACAAAAAAAAAAAAGACATACAAGTTCTATGATTGAGTTAAATGACAAAAAGTATAATTACATTTACACAACCACATATCAAAAACAGGAACAAACCTTAAGAAGTTAAAGCAAAAAATTCCATTTAATTGAAAGATTGCAGAGTGCAGGCATTTTAGCCCCTTTTTTAATATTTCTGCGGTGTTTGTGTTTAGCCGTAACATTCCTCTTTATAATTTATATAGAAAAACACATGCTATGTCTGTGCAGGGGATAGAGTGAGCAGGAGGCACCGCTACATACATGTGATCCAAGGAAGAGGTCTGTTGGCTTGTGCAATTAGACGCGTGATATAAATGGGGTTATTGCACAGAGGAAGGGTCTGATTATCAGACAGGAACATTAAACCCACAGCAGGGTGAGAGGAACTTGGGAAATGACTAGAGTGTGAGTTCTGCCAGATCACGTGGGTGGTGCTCGTTACTCAATCATTTCCCCACAAGATAAGTAAATTCACCAAATTACACAAGTGATGATAATCTGGATGAGATAGCCGGCATCATACGGTCCAGTACAAAGCACTTGTACAGTGTTGCAGACGATATCCGGCAAGTACAAGTGGTACAAATAACTTTTTTATTCCATCCATCAACAGAGACTGAAGAGCAAGCACTGACATTATACCTCAATGTCCGAGTGAGAAGCGGACTTCGTCTTGACTTCTGGGAGTTTCACACTCCAAAAATTACAAGTAAAATAATTTATAATACGCACAAACCATACAGAAGGAGTAGAGTCACATTAAAACTCTTAAAAATTATACATAATCACAAATGTATTACAGTGTTTGAAGACAAAAATAAAACCACACACACGCACACACCAAATCCCAATATACATGTAACCGACAGTAGCATGTGTGTGTACTGGAGTCTGTCACCTTATCTGCTTCCAGGTGCCCGACGCATTTTGGAGTTAGTTTGTCCCTTTTTCCTGTATCAGTCTATTTGGGGACTTGACCCACCATTTAGACTCCTATTCCTGCTCTTAGAACAAGGGGGGATCTTTGGGGAAGGCTGGCGTTTCCATATGGGTCCATAGGACCCATTAGATGTGATGGTCTGGCAGTCCTGCAGTCTGCTTCATAATGATGCCATTTATAGCACATGCTGATAAACAAGACTGATGGGATCTACCTCACCCTTTATCAAATAACAGGAGGACAAGGAAATGTATGGACAGCTTTCATGCCAGAGATGCAGAAATGAAAAAAGCCATTTTATTCAGAAGTAGTCACCGCACACTGAACAAGAGACGGTTTGTCATCCAAAATAGACATTTTTTCAAAAGTGAAATCCATTTAATTCAGTTCTAGAATCACCTGGTTGGAAAATAAATAGCCAGGAAGGAGGTGATCTTAATACACCATTGATTGGTCTTAATCCGGTAAGAGGGGGTTACAGACGTGTCGGAAAAAACGGCAGCGCAAACTTTGAGGATAAATTATAACATATACGTTTTATTTAAATTATAAAAAAAGAAAAAAAAGAAATGCAGAGTTTGCACACTGAAGCATTGATAGGGGGATATGTATGATGAAAAGTTTAATGGGCAGTGAGTGGACCACCAAACGAGCTAAGGTGGGGAAAAGAGGGGCAATGGTAAATCAGATTTATTAGTTGCATGGGGGAAGGGGCAATTACACCCAACATATAAATGTAAGGGGGAAACACCCAATATAGAGTAGACACTTTTTTTTTTTTTTTTTTAAATCTCAGATTTTAGAGAGGTGCATTATGTGCACAGCAAGAAAACTAAAATCAAGATAGATCCGGACTTAGGGATCGAGCTGAGGGTATATCTGAAATTAAGAGTTATATTAGTACCATTTATTTATATAGCCTCAACAAAATGTATGCAGTGCTAGGATCCAGAAACAAACATGGAGTAGAAGGTCTTGCTCGCAGAGCTTACGATCTAGAGAGAATGGGGAATATGAGACATATAGGGTGAGTGAAGGTGGGAGGAAAAAAATAAAAATAAATGGTCTCAATGGAAGGTATTGGGGGGGAACAGTTACGCCAGAGGTTACCTAATGGATGATCAAGGTGAGTGAGTGAGGCAGGTAACATACTGCCAGTAGCTGTGTATAGAGGGGAGAGGCTGCCAAGTGACTGATTGAGAGGTCAAGTCACATCATGTTATAAACCAAACCTAGACTGGAAACTAGCCTGGGGGGGCTGGGATGTGCGGGAAGGGAGGGAGGACATTGAACGGTCAGAGTCCAGTCCAATTTCTAGGGTGAAGGGTCTGCTTTGTAAGGACAACTTGGAACTGAATCCTGAAGTGTACATAGAGTCAATGTAAAGACATAGGAGAGGTGTAATAACAGCATAGTGGCCAACACCGGCCATGTTTCCAGGGACACATATTTGTTCCACATGCTGCAGAAAGAGCATGCAAAGTGCAGCCCGGCAGTATGTTGGATGGATATACGCACAGACACAATCCAATTAATTAATCAGGGTGGAGATCTCACAGGACCTACCATGATTAATTAATTGGATTGTGTCTGTGCGTATATCCATCCTACATACTGCCGGGCTGCACTTTGCATGCTCTTTCTGCAGCATGTGGAACAAATATGTGTCCCTGGGAACATGGCTGATGTTGGCAAATATGCAACAGGCCTGGTAGCAGTGTAAATTTAAGGATTTTAAAATGGGTGAATAGGAAACCAGAGAAGATGGTGCTGGGATATATTAACACTATCCAGTAATATAAGAAGCAATGTAAAAGATAAAGGGCCAACTATCTCCCTACACAATATCTGGAGGTGCTATAAAGGGTACTTACTGAACACAATGTTAATATTGGTGAATGGGGGAGAAACGAGGCTCTAGAGAACCAAGCATGATGATAACAATCCCAAAAATTATAGAAAAGAAAGTTCCAAGGTTTTGAAGATCTGGAATGTTAATTCCCAAATGTCTGTGTCTAGGGGTATGCACTATGGATCATATGCATGGGAGTAGCACTGTACCGGGAGGCATAGTGATGCACTGGGAAAGGGGTTTTGTATGAAAGATTCAGGACTGACTTGGCCTCTGTTTTTGGGCGAGATGTTTGCTTGGATAACGGAAGTACAGACTGTCGCCTTTGGGAAACATTGCAAGGATTTCACTCAGTCTCTTTCTCTCCAAGACAGTGGAAAAATACCAGCTGGTTTTCTCCTGGAGCCTGGGTTTAGAGAAAGACCTCCATTCAGACCCGTCACTCCTGTGCAGACCAGTCACTCCTGTGCAGACCCGTCACTCCTGTGCAGACCCCTTTATTTCAGGTTTGGGGTGCATGTTTGAATTGCTCCAGGGCTTGTAGGACTCAATATCTGCAAAGGGGACACGTAACGTGCTCGCTTGATGGGTTTCCCACAAGGCAGACATCATCGCCCTCTCTGTTGGGTGGGAGACTGTTTGGAAATAGTACCTGGAAAGCTACAACTCATGTAGGACCCTCCCCTATTTGAACACAATATGGACAGTGCATCCTAAACATTGCATATGTTGTGTGAATACAAGCAACACATAAACCAAGAAAAGAATAATGTTTTAAACGTGTGGTGTATCCTGCTTATGACATCACCCTGTGTCTTATGCAAATTTCAGATTTCCCATTGAAATTCTGTTAATTTGCATATCAAGCCACAAGGTGAGGAGACACATTTTAAACATATCTAGGGTTGCCACCTTTTCTTCAGACCTTTTCTACCGGCCTTGCTACTGTCTCCATAGACTTAACATTGGCCTGATGCCATTTTGTCCAGCCTGCTACACTTGATCCCATCTTTCAACAAGTTAATATGTCGGTAAGATTGTCCTTTAAAGAGACTTGCGCAGTGGTGTATCTTGGTTTTGTGCTGCCCTAGACAAAAATTCAGGCACCCCCTACCCACGCACGACATGCCCCATAGCCCACATCACCCCATCACGTCTCCATCTGCCCCATTACATGCCCCCATCTCCCCCATTACATGCCCGATCGCGACGAGGCTGCCCCTGCGTTTTTTCCACTGCAGTGTTGGGGGCGAGCTGCCGCCCCTAGAAATTTGCTGCCCTAGGCATCTGCCTAGGATGCCTCGCGGTAAATCCTGCACTGGACAGGCCCAGTGTATTGTACTGTGACACCTATAGAGAGTGTGTAGTTGTGCTCACTGTGGACACATTCTTTTTGGTTTGGCTCCTAAATTGGCCTATTTGATTCTACAAAGTCTGCAAATATTTGTCAAGACTGGCGTAATTTTTATACCTTCACTATTGGCGCTGCCTTTGTATTAACCAACGACTCGATAACAGACGGCGAGTTCATTGTCACTGCATTTTTTAATCCAGAAACTCAAATTACTTGGGCTAAAAGGTTACTCTCCTATCCGCTTTCAGAGCATGTGATCCCACTAGGTCAAATCAATCAGACTCCCCTCTAAAAAAAAAAATTATATATAAATAAAGCAGGTTTGGGGCACATAATGATTTAGATGTGGTTGGTACCAATCCAGAACCGGTGGTCTCTGGAGACAAATGAATTATTTCACACAAGTGAGGGACTATCCCACGGATTAGATGTCTGAGCCAAACATAACCATATTAGATTTCTGACAACAGATACAGAGAGCCAATTACATCCGTAACAACCATGTCTACCTTAAAAAGGGACTCTGTCAACTAAACACCGCTTTTACTGTGACTGTAGTCGCATGTGTTAGCAGCAAATGCAGAAATTGGGAGAAACGTGTTTTAAAAATTAAGACTTCCTTACTCAGTTAATTAGGGTCTCACAATCCCAGGCCATAGTTACCTGACCTCTAGAGCACAAAGAAGGGAGAGAAAAGAGCATTACTCTTTTGTACCTTGGAAGGAGAGATTTTTTTTAATCTATTTCAATTATGTTTTTTTATTATTTTTTTTTTTTAGAATTCATGTATTTATTTCATTTTTTTGATTGTGGCTTTTGCTGTAGATGCAACTGAATCAGAACATGCTGCCTTAATTTGCCTCTAGGAAACACATGTATACATGAGATTAGGAGCGGATTATAATGGTTATACAGGACAGACACCTCATTATGCTCTCTGCAAGTATGGATTCACTGGACACCAGTACTTCATGTCCTTTAGAAGACAAGCTAGCGAATATCAACCTTGGGATTCCAACTCACATCACCCTGAGTCAGCCAGATGCACAGAGGATACGCCACACACTGTAACTGGAGATCCCCAGCGTGTACTGTAATCCCAACAGTCTCCTTTGTGGGTAATTTTGTAAATGTGTTGAATAAAAGATACGTTTGAAGTAACAGCCTAAAAGGGGAAGTTGTTTATTAAAGTTATAAAAAAATCTGTTATGTTGTGCTTATCTGTAAGACATTCTACAGTGTGCCAACTTGGCGTGTGCCCAGCCTTGCCAACTTCAAACAGTTTAAAGAAGGAGAGGGTCTAAAGATTTGCTGATGCTCATCTTTTACAGGAGTTATCCACAAACAATAAAGAGTAATTGTCTGTCTTTTGCCAAAAAGAGAGTTATTTGCAGCCTTGACTCATCACAAAAGGTATAGATACTCGCAGTCAGTCTGAGGACATCTCATACGAGGATCAAATAACACACGTAGGTCAAATAACAGACGAATACAATTAATGATGTCTTCCAAACCCAGAAAAAAAAATTATGTAATGCTTCACTGGGATATCATTTTTTTTTGTTGTCTTGGCCCCATTTTTCTGTGTTTTAAAATGCTCTTTCTAATGTTTTGTACAAAAAGCATCAACTAGGGGAGACAAGTAAGCACTAGGACACGCACTCCCTCCAGTGTCTGCTAGTGCTCTCCTTTAGAATGTTCCTTACCCAGATTTTAAAGGCCCATGCTACACATTGATAGGAGTCCCTCTCACATGAACGCTCCCACAATTGTAATAAAACAGCCTGCGGTTAAATAATCCCACTGTACCAAGTGACAATCCTGAAAGCACAGTTGACTCATGCCAGCCCCGCCCATCACGCAGGCAATGCCAAGAGCAGTTACCGAAAACAGAAGATGCTGCAATTAACACTTTGCAGAGAATCTTCCCACATGCAGTGGTGGTAGGGTTGCCACCTGGCCGGTATTTTACCGGCAGGCCGGTATAAAACTGGTATCAGGCCAATGTTAAGTCTATGGAGACAGTACCAAGGCCAGTATTTTTTTGAAGAAAAGGTGGCAACCCTAAGTGGTGGGCTTGCAAGGTTGTGGGAGGGCAATAGCCCCATCCGGGCTGCTCTCCCACCTGACTCAATGGACTGGAGATAGACCACTTATCGCTTTTGAAACTATTTTCTTGTCCGTCTATCAATCTCTGTACTCTATCAACCTACCAGTCTATCTCTGATGATAACGGGTGGGCTGATGAAGTTGAACCATGGCCCACTAAATTGTTCTCTTCTCTACCGCCCTCCCCACCCACATGTCCCCAAAACTTGCCAGCCCTCCCCTGCCCACATGTCTTGTTGTGACAGCTCTGCCGGGTATGGGATTAAATACAGGACAGTCCTGCAGAAAGTCAGGAACCAGGAGACTTGTTTGCACAGCCGTCTTAGTACACACGGCACAGCGTGGAATTTATCAGCCCAGCTCCGTACAGAACATGCAAAGCACACGGAGAACATATAAAATGATAGATCATACAGGGATGGAAGCATGCATGAATTGCTCTCTGCAGAAAGGGAGACGCTGCTCCCAATTCAGGAAGCATGTAACCCTCCACCTTAATTTAAATGATACAATAGTCCTGTTCTGTTTTATTAGAGAGACTCCTGATGGAGTGGTTCCCATCTGATATGGAGTTGCTGTGAGATTTCGAGGCTGGCATATCACAGAGCTACTGCTCCTCGATCTGGGACGTTCAACACATCTCCAGTGCGGGAGGAGACGTTCTTGTCCTCCCCTGTGATTGGCTGTGTGGCTGCATGATTGACGCACGCACCCACCCACCAGTGACCGAGAGAAAAATCGGACCATCTCTTACAGTCAGTGGTGTCTCCAGCTTATGACATCACCTCTGGCTTGATATGCAAATTAGCCAAAATTGTCTACATTCACAGGAAATCAATGTTTAGATGACAGAGTCCCTTCAAGGAAAGATGGCTAAAAAAATGTGAGATAATATTTAAGCGAGAGGGAAATAATGGGCAAAAGGAGAATTGATCGAGGGTAGATCCCAACATAGCCCGTGGTGAACATTTACTAGACTTTGTAATTATGCCACAAACACTGGTGTTCTTGTACAGATATCCTCAGCTAACCCTGGACACCTGGACATGCCCTATTTCACAGATGATCAAGGACCACCTAATTAATAAGCCTGGGTGGTCTTCTAGCAAGCATCATACGTTAGGCACGTATACCCTTTTTAACCCAAAAGGTGAAACCCAAGAGTTTCACGGTATACAGAGCTTTGTTGTATGAAAGGAGAAGAGTGTGTAATAGAAGTGTTAGAAATAGGTGGGATCAGGTCAGTCACATTGAAATAATCCAGATTATTCCAGACATTCAAGACTAAAAGAAAATGCATCTTATTGAAAGTATTAAAGACGAGGCGATGGAAATTAAAGACCACGCAATACAGAAGCAGAAGGAGGGTGAGGATGTCCAGATTTAGTTTATTCCTGTCGTTTGCTTATAGCAATCAGCTGGCCTTCTGCACATAATACACAGCAGCAAATTAGAGGAGCGACTGTAAATATTGCCAAAGTAGCTCAGGGAGGAAACAAATGTGAAATCTGTATAACATATTCTGCTCAGCAAACTCTCCAATGACTTCAAGGAATTATGGTTTTCATTTTAATTATTTAATTATTGAGCGTAGAGGGTGCCCTAAATAAATACAAGGGATATGTACAAGCCATTGCAAAGGCACAAGCCTATAGTAAAAATGCAGATACCCTCCCTATAAACAGAACATATTAAAAAGGCTCAGTGAATACTGAAATGTCTGTCTCTCTTTAGCATTATGGGAAGTTATTTTCCTTTTGTTACAACTAGGGTTGCCACCTGGCCGGTATTTTACCGGCAGGCCGGTAAAAAATTGGCTTCAGGCCAATGTTAAGTCTATGGAGACAGTACCAAGGCCGGTATTTTTCTGAAGAAAAGGTGGCAACCCTGGTTACAACAGGGCTGGACAACGTTCCCGGAGCCATGGCTCCTAAAGCCCCTAGTGCTGGCTCCTAAAGCCCCTAGTGCTGGCTCCTAAAGCCCCTAGTGCTGGCTCCTAAAGCCCCTAGTGCTGGCTCCTAAAGCCCCTAGTGCTGGCTCGCCAATGTATTTTATGAAAGGGGCCAGTTTCCCTATGGAGGGGGGTGGGGGATACCTACACTTGATGTGATCTTACAATTAAAGGCAAGTTCATTTCTGGCCGCCAATTGTCCTTTAAGACCCAATTATATAGGTTTCTGATTCTAACTCCCAGCAGTCGTTTCCTTCCCTGGGCCCCTTGAGTTTTTTCTATTTTTCCACATTTCAGTAACCCGCGGGATTCATTCTCCCTCATTTGACGAGATCCTGGGATGATTACACATGGTGTATAATTTGCCCATCAGGTTTTAAAAATTGCGATAATTGTTCAGCATTCCTCCAACTCCCAAACCAAGACCTGCAGAAAGTGGTTTGGCTGGTGGCAACTTCTAACTTCAAGTCTTGTGGACACAAAACAACCATACGTTGCATCTCAGCAGCAAACGAGTCAAATAAAAAGAACATTTAAAAAACAACCACACACAAAAAAAAAATACAAACTAGTGAACAAAAATACCAAAAAAAACACACCCCCTAAACAGTTTATTCAAAGAGAGAATTGCAGGGACTGAGACAGGAAATTCAAGCTTGAGACGTCTAGATCTGAAAAACTACTTGCATTAACTCACATCTTACTTATCATCGCTACTAAATTCAGCTGCATTGTAAACTTTAGCAGGTCTATTGAATAAAGAGAGATGGGCATTTCAAACCATTAGAGCTACACTGGAGAATGAATCCAGCTCGGTTACATGGGTCTAAGGTTTGCAATTCCCACCTCAATGCCCAGCAATCCTCTCTTTACTCAATAGACCTTCTAACGTTTACAATTCAGACAAACTAAGCAGCGATGATATTCAATGCAAGTCGTTTTTCTAGATCTAGACGTCCTGACGTCTTTGTAAGACACAGGCTCTGGAGGCTCGAGGTACAAAGCAACATCACAAGCTCCCGAAAAAACTAAACTCCGATCAGAGAAACGTCAGACTATTTCTTGGGAATCTTTAGAGATTCCACCAAGATGAATTCATCGGCTGGACCACCAGGCAAGCTTGGCCATCAGAGAAAAGCTAACCTACGTCGCCAACGGACCCACAGCTGGGTTATTCTGCTTTACAGAGATTAAGGGGTCGCTCTACTGAACCCCAAGGTGCTCTGGTTTCTTTTGTGAGCCAATAAGGTTTAGATGATAGGAAGTAGCTGGTTAAAGGCTGTAGAGTCTGTATTACCGTAACTCCCAAAAAGGAGAAGATACTCAATAAGAGGCCACATTTGGTTCTTTATTGCCCATTCCTTGCAGACTGTGCAGAAACTCGTGGAAGCAGCCATAATACCATCCTGCAGATTGATACCCTAAAGGATAATTCCTACTTCAAGGAAAGATGTCTACCAAGTACAGACCTGTGGGAATCAAATGAACATGTCTATCACTTATCCCAACGAGGGGGGCATTCCTTATATACAAAACAGCCTGCTGAGTTTACTAGGAAGAGGGGATTCAGTTTCTCCAGGAACCAAATAAATACAGTAACCGCTAATTCCATCTGCGCCTATCCAAATGCTCTACAAGGAACTCAGCAGCTGCAGAGTTCAATTTCCAGCACAGTTTAGTGAATATCTCAGCTGACAATGTTACCCCTGAGTAAGACCACCCATCTCAGGGTTCGCCCTACAAAAGACGTGCAATAGAGGACTAACATCAGTGAATAAAAAAATGGATGTACTTAAATAGGGGGGACAGACTGAATTAAACATTGGGTTCTTTAATGCAGGGGAGGTGCAAAGATCAATTCTGGGGCTAAAGCTTTAAAAATGGACAATCAGCAGGGACAGTGCATCGGTCTCCATGGTAACCGCGCCAGTTCTAGAATTGCTTTTTATTTAACTCCTGTCTGTAAACAAAAATGTTATTATTTTTAAATAAATGGCAACATTTGGGAGAAGATCTAGGGAGGGGGGGGGGGGGGGGGGGGAGGGTCAAAAGGAGAAATCTCTTCCAGTGGGGGAGCATCCCACATCCTATGGAAAAGACAGACATGGGTTAGCAATCAGGTTTTGTTTCTCTAAGACCCCCCCTCCCACCCGTTACCTAAAACCTCTTTGAAAGGCAGTGATGCTGCTGGCGAGGAATGCGGCTCACATCAGTATATGTGTATATGTGAGGGGTTGTATGTGTTTAATGTGTACTGCCACATTGGCAGAGAGGAGTGGCAGGCTCACATGTTAACCTGTTCAGTGCCAAAAGGGACAAAAAAAAAAATGAAATACTTTCAAAAGTAGAAGTGGAAGACATAAGGCGAACGCAGGAAGAATGTATATAAAATATACACAGAATGTGCGATTAACCCTTAAAATCTATAAGGACCCCGGAGCACTATAGGGGGTAAATGTAAATAAACTGATTGGCCCATAGGAGTGAGGCCTGCCTCTCACCCATCCCCAATCACATGTATATGTACTGTATTACAGAACTTTAATACAGGATATTGCTGCAGGAGCCAAACCAGAAAGAGACAGGAGCCAGACCATAGTGCCTAGGGTGACCAGCCTGAAGTGGATTCCCTGTCGCAGATGGGCCATAGGACAATATGCATCACAGCGATTAACCCATTCAGTACTGGACGCCCCAATACCTTCAGATCAAAGATCAGGGTCTGGTTCACTCGCTGCATTATTGGTGACCGCCAGGTCCCTGCTGACCCCAAGAGCTTGCAGTTTTCATTGCATTATCTATTCAGTTGGTGAATGTGGCTCAGACCCACAGAGTGACAGCCTCAAACCCCAAGAGCTAACAGTCTATTCAAAATGAGAACGCCACCAACTCTGACATAATCAGTCGCTTTGTAACCCATTGAGTGCTGGGGGGGCAGTAAACAAATATATGAGAAAGTGATAAGACTCAAAGTGAAAAATATAAATATCCCCCCCCCCCCCCCCATATCACAAAACAGCCACAAGCCACCCTAGAGCAGAGAAAGGGTTTCTAGTCCACAGAGCTGACAATCTACAGCAGGATAAGGTCAGTACAAATAATCTGGGGGCAGTCCCCATGGTCCAAAGTCCCCCTAAAAAACACCCTGTCCACAAAGCCCCCTGAAAGGTGAGTGAGAGACAAAGTGCCACTTACCTGAGTTCAGGCTGCTCTGGAAGTAGAAGAGGAGCAGCAAGAAGAAGCCCAGGCAGGTCACCAGGACCATCACTCTGCTGCTCCTCATGCTGCAGAGGTTTCCAGCCCGGAGTGCTCATTGCCTGGTGAGTGTGAGCAGCACCTGAACACTCACTGAGTGCACTCTGCACCAAGACAGGGGACCTACAAAGGACTGTACCAACCCAGCACACACAGGGGGGGGGGGGGTGACTGCCCACAGCAGCTCAGCCAACCCCATGCTCACATTCACCCACATCCCCCTCTGCAATCAGCATCTCATTATCCCGAGCTGCAGCCGCTGTAACCCAGTGTGAGAGTATAGGAGCCGGGGCATTGTAACATCATGCTGCTTCTATAGGCAGGCTCCCCCTGTCTAGTACATGGTACAGTCTGACTTGGGAAACCCTTTCTCTCTAGGTCTCTTCCAGTATCCAAAGTTTGTTACATGGGGGGGGGGAATAACTATTGTTTCATTTTATCCCAGGGGAAGTATACATATATAGGGCTCTGTCACCTACACAGTGAACAGAATTCAACTTGGCTATTTTGGCCTTAAAAGATCACTAACTTTTTAATAATCAGCAAGGTTTTTAAAAAATAGTTATCCCTTCTCTTGGAAGACACAAGCAGGTTTACTATTGGCTCTGCCTCAGTTCTGAGACAGAGCCGGTCAGGAGTCTGGCTAGCGCTGACAGTGTCATTGTGCGCACAGCCCATCAGAGCGCAGACTCGACCTGCTCATCTGATCGGAGTCTGTATTTAACAGGGATCCCTCTCTGCTGACTCCATGTAAAAATGAGGGTCTCTTTAGGCACTAGCAGAGAGAGACAGTCGCCTCCTGCTACCCAGTATTATCAGAAGTACCTGCCAGTTTATCCTCATATTAGGATCGCTACATTGTTCCCCTGTTCCTCTATATTAGAAGCACAAATGAAAAATAAAGATTAGTTGAGTTGTCCGTTAAGGTTGAAATTGCCTTCTCAATTCCCTGTATTTCTTTCTTTCATGAATAACCCCATAATGATGTCATACAACACAGGCAAATTAAAATTACATTGAAATCAGGGAGCCGGAGTGATGACGCGAGCATGCTGCACGCCTCACGCTTGTGGTATCCCTGGAGCTAGAGGGCGCGAAATGGCGAGGAGCGCTGCAAGCTCTCCCCGCAAGCTTCATCAGGTTACCGTCGAAAGATAGGACTTTACGGGCAACTGTAATGCTGGTCCGAGCTGAGACTGAGCAGCGAAAAGCAGCCCTTCTGTGGCAGTGGGCATCTTTAAAGGCCGGAAAGCCCGGTTTGGATGTAAACCTGAGAGATCCTCCTCATATAAGTGAGCGGTCGCTTCAGAGACAACAGCTCCGTTTGTATATAATAACCTTAAACGAACTCTTTGAGCGGGGGTCGCTGAATCCTTATCGGTAAATTCGGGAACACGGGAGGGGATGAAAAGGGAAAGAAAAAGTGATCTCAACGATTAATACTAATACAGACGTAAGAATACTCGAAACAGATTTAAAGTAAAAGAAAACAGAAAAAAAATCTAGAACTCGACAAGCAGAAACAAAACAGACAAAGAATCCTGCATTAGAGGGAAAAGGGGAACTGGGACAAAGAGAGAAAAAAAATAAGGAAAAATGGCTTGGAAAAGGACTACGGATGAAGAACCTAGAAAAAACGGAAAAAAGACTCTAGTACAGAAAAGTGTCTGTCTGTCTTCTCACCACATGTACGCCAGAGCAAGAAAAAATAGATCAAGAAAGTACAGGAGACTCCACTGCGCAGGATCAAGTCTATCCACGATAGATATTTTGAACTCGAACTGCACAATTTGATACAGGAGCATCTGACGGCGAAACTAGATAACCAGCTGGAAAAATGATCTAAAAAACGAAATTAGGAAGATGGCAGAAAGGGTTAAGCATAGCGAGGAAAAGATTAGTTTTATTGAAAAGCAAACATAGGAACATCTAGACATGCTCGAACACAACAAAGGGGAGATTGAAGTAATGGAGCAAAAGACAGCCGATCTGGAGGACCGCTCCAGACGGAACAATTTAAGTTTCAGAGTCATACCGGAAAATATATCCAAAGACAAACTGGAAGACTATCTCAGGGACTATTTTCTGAAACTAGGACTGAAACATGACCCTCAGAACCAGTGGTGGGAGCGCTGTCATAGAACTTCGAGACCACCAAATCTCGCAACTGACTTACCGAGAGATGTCCTAATTTATTGCACTAAAGCAAGGAGAGATGTAACACCCCCGAATCCATACCAGGGAATCAAGATACTAATGGAGCTATATCACCACACATGTTCTAAGAAAAAATGAAAGTTGGAAGTTGGCTATATACAATTGTAAATATACAATAATACAGTTAACTAAGCCAGCTTTCCCACAAACTCAGCGGGCACTTATAATATAAAAAGAGAATCAATGTATATGCATTTTATTACTTCCTCTCTTAGAATCTTTGCTCTGTATAGCTCTATCAGGAGGTGGACATGTTGTTTAGAATCTTTATATTTATAAAGATATATAAAATATATATATTTTATTATAGCCACACACATTACATAAATGGACTGGTTTCTCTATTTATATTTTACAAATTACAGAAAATACAATAAAAAAAATAGCCATTTGGGAGCAATAAATGTTGTCTTTAAAATATTTGATTGAATATAAATGATTTGCTGGCAATATAAGTAAAATACAGCCACATCATTACCAGATTAATATCTCATCATTACGTTACTACAGCCTCGAAAATATATTCTCCCCCAATCGGTCCTGGATCTCTAATGATTGGTATTTATAAAGGTTTAAAACCTTATCACTTTTGGTCATTTTTGGGCAAGAAAAAAAACATGTTATACATTAAAATAGAAAACTGCAGTTTACTTAACATGGCCCAATTAAATAAATATATATTTATAACCATACGTCTTGATTTCTTGGCAAATAGACCAGGCTATTACAAAATAATAAGGAACGTATTATCTAAACATTTTTTTTAACAAAGCTTGGCATGAAGCCAATAAAAAAAAAAAAAAAACCACAACAGTTTGATACGGGGTATCCTGCCATTTCTGCATAGTTCTTAGTAATTTACCTATGACTTTGATACATATTTGGTTGTTTTTAATAATTTGTCCATTGTAAACATCATATTTAAACTATCAGCAGTTAGAGAGTATTTATCAACCTGTAGTTTTTAAAAAATAATTGTTATTGACTAAGTTAAATTTGCAAGTAATGTACAGTGTTAGTGTATCTCGACTCCACAGCAATGCAACTCCCAGTAATGTACAGCGTTTGAGTGTATCACAGACTCCACAGCAATAAAACTCACAGTAATGTGCAGCGTGTGAGTGTATCACAGACTCCACAGCAATAAAACTCACAGTAATGTGCAGTGTGTGAGTGTATCGCAGACCCCACAGCAATAAAACTCACAATAATGTGCAGCGTGTGAGTGTATCACAGACTCCACAGCAATAAAACTCCCAGTAATGTGCAGTGTGTGAGTGTATCACAGACACCACAGCAATAAAACTCCCAGTAATGTGCAGAGTGTGAGTGTATCACAGACTCCGCAGCAATAAAACTCACAGAAATGTGCAGTGTGTGAGCGTATCACAGACTCCACAGCAATAAAACTCCCAGTAATGTGCAGCGTGTGAGAGTATTACAGACTCCACAGCAATAAAACTCACAGAAATGTGCAGTGTGTGAGCGTATCACAGACTCCACAGCAATAAAACTCCCAGTAATGTGCAGCGTGTGAGTGTACCACAGACTCCACAGCAATAAAACTCACAGTAATGTGCAGTGTGTGAGTGTATCACAGACTCCACAGCAATAAAACTCACAGTAACGTGCAGCGTGTGAGTGTATCACAGACTCCACAGCAATAAACCTCACAGTAATGTGCAGTGTGTGAGTGTATCACAGACTCCACAGCAATAAAACTCCCAGTAATGTGCAGTGTGTGAGTGTATCACAGACACCACAGCAATAAAACTCCCAGTAATGTGCAGCGTGTGAGTGTATCACAGACTCCACAGCAATAAAACTCCCAGTAACGTGCAGCGTGTGAGTGTATCACAGACTCCACAGCAATAAAACTCACAGTAACGAGCAGCGTGTGAGTGTATCACAGACTCCACAGCAATAAAACTCACAGTAATGTGCAGTGTGATTGTATCACAGACTCCACAGCAATAAAACTCACAGTAATGTGCAGTGTGTGAGTGTATCACAGACTCCACAGCAATAAAACTCCCAGTAATGTGCAGTGTGTGAGTGTATCACAGACTCCACAGCAATAAAACTCACAGTAATGTGCAGCGTGTGAGTGTATCACAGACTCCACAGCAATAAAACTCACAGTAATGTGCACTGTGTGAGGGTATCAAAGACTCCACAGCAATAACTCACAGTAATGTGCAGTGTGTGAGTGTATCAGACTCCACAGCAATAAAACTCCCAGTAATGTGCAGTGTGTGAGTGTATCACAGACTCCACAGCAATAACTCACAGTAATGTGCAGTGTGTGAGAGTATTACAGACTCCACAGCAATAAAACTCACAGAAATGTGCAGTGTGTGAGCGTATCACAGACTCCACAGCAATAAAACTCCCAGTAATGTGCAGCGTGTGAGTGTACCACAGACTCCACAGCAATAAAACTCACAGTAATGTGCAGTGTGTGAGTGTATCACAGACTCCACAGCAATAAAACTCACAGTAACGTGCAGCGTGTGAGTGTATCACAGACTCCACAGCAATAAACCTCACAGTAATGTGCAGTGTGTGAGTGTATCACAGACTCCACAGCAATAAAACTCCCAGTAATGTGCAGTGTGTGAGTGTATCACAGACACCACAGCAATAAAACTCACAGTAATGTGCAGTGTGTGAGTGTATCACAGACTCCACAGCAATAAAACTCACAGTAACGTGCAGCGTGTGAGTGTATCACAGACTCCACAGCAATAAACCTCACAGTAATGTGCAGTGTGTGAGTGTATCACAGACTCCACAGCAATAAAACTCCCAGTAATGTGCAGTGTGTGAGTGTGTGAGTGTATCACTAAGTACAACTTCAGAGTCGGAAGGACTTTGTCCTCTGAAAGGTTTATTGACCTGTCACACTCAGGTGAGCACAGCATTCGCCATGTAGCTCTGCATTATCCAGCAGAGCCAATCACAGTACAGTCATTTAGATTTCGAGTCTTTACAACTAAATAATCTGGGGTACCATGGGATGTCACTGGGTTCAGGTCTCACTCTCCGCAGCACTCCAGTGTCCCAAAATTATTATTAGATAAGAGTTTCCATCATGTAAAGTGCAGAATCAGCCATCTCTGGCAATCTAAAAGCTGCAAATAAAGTGTAATGGAGTTATTACAGCGGCGGCAGAGCGTGTCGGATGCTAGCGCTGCATGACTGGGGCTCGCAGTGATGAGAATGACCCCCAACAGAGGGGACCTGTTTAAAGTCTGCTCTGCTAGCGGCTTCTGAAACACAGATCTCGTGCTGAGACGGTCGGCAACATCCTTAAAAATTGCCTGCCGGATTAACCTCATACTAGCCGGGCCCACCGGCTTTTCACTTGTGCTTGTATATTAGACATCTAGTGTCTCTGTAATGTCTAGGCCGGGTGATGTTTGGGGAGAGGGTCAGGGATCTGGAATTAATTGGTTCTGATAGTTTGCATTCTTGCAGGAGATCTATCGTCTTCTCTCGATGACTTGTGTGTAAGAAGACTTGTTGAGTCTTGTATAAGGCTGCATTGCTCCAGTCACATTCCACAGCCCATCTCCCAGAAAACGCGTGGGTACAACTCTGCACACGTAATGTGACCTAATACAGAGAGCGTCTACGCAATTCTACTACAGGGCCATCAATTTAAGGTGCTGGCCGGGGAGACAGAGCTGCATTATGCTTCAAATCAAAAAGATTCAATACTGCAATATCACAAATCAATCATTCTGACCTAGAAATGTATAAAAGCTCCAGTTATAATCTTGCTTTGACTTAACGAAACACTGAAGATAAATTAATGCAAATTACAGCTTCATTTGTTTTACTACTTAACTGAACATATCCTTAAGCCCCACAGCAAGGCTTTATTCATGAAAGAAAGGAATTGAGAAGGGAATTTCAAACAAGGTCAAAGTAGCCGAGTTGGAAAAATTGGAGAATTGACTACTTTGCCCTTCGCCTTCCATATCTGAGTGTCTCAGGTGAAACGCGTTGTATTCTGCGTTGTTTTTATTGATTTCGATTAAAGTTGTGTTTTACTCCCTTTGGACAATCCAGTAACATTGAGTCGTACGGATGATCTGTATGAAGGACCCCAGAGGCGTCTCAGCCTGTATGTTTATCCAGATCATGGCCAATCATTGCTGGATCTACGTTAGTTTGCTCTGCTCATCATGATGAAAGACCCTGGCATTATAGAGGATAATATCCCATCTATACATTGCTTGGTTACATGGATCCCATCAGTAATAAATGCGATGATTGAGCAATCTGCTGTATAAATACCTGAACGCTCGTTAACGTGGCTGGATAGTCAGTGTGGATATTGCCACGTAAGTTATGCTCAGGTTTAACTTTCATATCAACAGCATTAAGCCCATCGTGGACCCCAAGAATTGTCAAGCAAGCACTAAAACTGACTTAGTAACCTCGGCTGGGAGCACGCTCCACATCTTTACTGCCCTGACTGTAGATAAATCCAATCTCCCCCAGAAGTGTATCTTGGTTTTGTGCTGTATTAGGCAGACAAAATTCGGGCACCCCCCACGTTGCACAGCTACGATATGCCTCATCACCCACATTGCACACACATTAAATGCTCAATCACCCCATTACATACCCCCATCACCCACATTACATACCCCACCACGTCCATTACATGCCCCCATCACCCCGATTAATTGGAAGGAGCTAAAGCTTGCTGAACGGTGGGAGAAGGAGCCACAATGTTTGAAGCACCAGAAGTGTGCTTTAACACCCTCTGGCTAAGTGCCGCCCTAGGCGAGTGCCTTGTTTGCCTTGTGGAAGATACACTACTGATCTCCTCCATGCTGCATATAAAAGCCGCTTTCTTTCAAACATAAAGCCTGAAGAGTGTGACTGCAATATAAGTATCTAGGGATCCCCAGGCATGCTGGGAATGTCTCTGCCATACATCTCATAGTCACACACTTTAACCAATGACAGATACTCCTCACAGCAGTGCAAGGCTTTAACACTTCACAGATCATGTTGCAATCACTCAATTATATTGCAGGCTGAAATAAGCACCCTTCAGCGGGGGAGTATAGGACATGCTCCGCCCATCGCGTGCACATGTGTTACATTTGAAAGGGTACTAAAAACATAATAGACACAGGTTTGCTTTGAATGGCAGCTTCAATATACACTTTTCAGTGGTTTTGCTTTTTTTTTTAAGGAAGGAATGTGGTCTTAAGCCCTTCACCTGATTGCTTCTCAGTATTCTGAGCTTCTAGTGCCTTATAATAAAACTATATAATAAACAATATAAATGAACTATAACGAACTAGAAGATCAGATTTTGGTTTTACTCTGTTTGGAAACAGCACCACCTGGTGGTGAGATGGATTCTTACAGTGAAAGGAATATCTTAAAGGGACACTCACGCAAACCAGTGGTGTCCAAAGTGCAGGCCATGTGTGTCCCTCACATGACCTAACTGCCCATGTCCTCCTTATCCCTACAAAATGTGTGAAATTATTGGAACTGACTTTGCATTAGTGATAAATAAGGAAACATGTTTCTGTGGCACGCACACGCATCACTGAATATGCGGCTCACTTTAGGGGAAAAAAACAGACCTTGTTTTTAACTGTAAAATAAATATTAAAAAATATCTATGCATGTGCACCTATGTAGGAATCAGACTCACGGTATTTTGGGAAAAGGGAGAGGTGCGCCACCTCCCAGTGCGCTGATGCAGCCCATATATAAATAACTTAAAAAAGGCATAATGGCTAATATACACACTATACAGCAAGTTTGGCTTTTTTTTTTCCTCTCGTCCCCCCAGAATTGACCCCCGCTGTAGCCCCGTCTCTGACTCACATCTCTCTCCTCTGGCAGACAAGAAGCTCAACATATCCCCAGATTTGCATTGGGGTCTGTGTAATTTATATTTAATCCCCCTCTGTGCACACAAAGACCCGTACTGTGGCCAAACCGCAGACTGTAACAGTTTGTCAGTGTGTGTGTGTGTGTGTGTGTGTGTGTGTGTGTGTGTGTGTGTGTTGGTGCTCGTTCTGTTAGTGGAGATGGGGTTCAGCTGTGCTACACAGGGCAGACTAACTGCAGCAAGACTTTTATTTAAAAAAAAAAAAAGCCAGAAAAAGAGCCAAACTAAAGCTGCTCCGTCATGGACAATGATAATGCAGCTTAAAAACAGGAGTTTAAACTATTAAAAAGGGGCCTCAAACTCAACACCTGCTTATACTGTGACTGTAGAGAATAGAAAAATGATCTATACATTATCCCTAGTATGAGGACAGTCTGGTCAGATTATCCTCTGCCCGGCAGCTGCCATGCACTAGCAGAGTGAGAGCCAGATCAGACCAGCCTGGGCTCTGCCTCAACTGTGAGGCAGAGTCAAAAGTAAACCCATGTTGGTTTTACTTCGGAGTAGTGGACACTTTATAACCATCAGTTTAAAGAACAGCTAAACTAAAAACTTACAGAAGTGGACTGAACATACGTTATCCTAACCTGTGGAGTGCTCTAGTCTGAAAAATAATCTTATTTACCATCAAACTCTTCTGTTTACATATTTAGCATTGATGGTGATTAGATAAGCTGTGAAGTAAGTTATAGCTTTATCCCTTACTTGCTCTGTCTGCAGAACACTTTAGATAATAATGATCTCCTGATAATCTACAAAGACAATTTCTATAATTCTCCATTACGGGGACAAGCTGGGAGGTGAAGGTTACAAACTGCACATTCTCATACAGTGCTTTGTCCATGAAAGAGGAAATTGACAAGGCAATTTCAAACAAAGCCAAAGTAATCAAGCTGGAAAAATCCTCCATTTGAGCAGAACTGGAATTTTTTTTTACAGTTCATCTACTCTAGTCTTAAGTTTCAAATTCTCTTATATGAATAAAACCCTTGTGTCCGTGCCACATCCGTGATCCACAGCGGCATGCGTGTGGACACGCGTATATATAAAAATAACTGCACAGGGAAACCAGCTGATAAGTTATTATTTATTTGACAAAATGGTGTGAGACACAACCCAGCGACATGCAGGATCTCAAACATACAACCCTTCACTGCCAGCTTAACTAATGATCCTTAAAGGGTCACTGACTACACCGTACAGGCGAGCACAAGGGATTAATATGTGATCTGCCCTAGGTTTTCCAAGATGGAACACAAAACAAAACTAGATTTTTTTTTCAGTGCAGATGTGGCGCGGAGATTAATAGAAGGATCATAATTTGAATTTAAAGTACAGTAAAAGATGAAAACACGAGGATTTCCCCAGTGAAATGAATGTGATCATTTAATACTCGTCTAATTGACAAACTGCATGATTGATGACCGGTTTCTGTATTATGAAATATTTCTAGGCACAGTATCGCCTAAACATGGTCTTTACTGTGAATGTAGAGAATAAAAAAAAAAAAAAGATTGAAAATGATCTATACATTGCGTTGGCAAAATTGCAAACAAATGCCTTAATTAGGAGAAAAACGTATGAGTCTGTGGTGTCACCTGTGGCTTGATAAGCCAATGAACTGTTTTTCCAATGGGAAATATATACATTTGCATATCAAGCCAGAGGTGATGTCAAACGGGAGATACCACAAATATTTATAAAACATATATTTCTCCTATTTTATGCATTTGGTGCTAGTCTACTAACACAATGTATAGATAATTTTTTATTCCCAGTATAAGCGGTGTTTAGGTGATACTGTCCCTTTAAATGGACAATTATCTTGGTTGACGGGTTCTACATTAATAGACCAGACAGGGATCGCACAACCCTTGACGGCTGCAAGATAAGACTTCAGTTAAATGCTCGCTCGGACTGCGCAGGCATCTTCACAAAAAATATCCTGCGTGCGCGGAAACCCGAGCGGGCAAATAAAATAATCACCCAAGTATTGCAATGTACAGCAGAAATAAACAGTATAAGCAGCCATGGCGAGGAAAGGGCGTAGGAAAAAAATAAAATACCCCCACTAACACTAGACGCTACAATCAAAGACAGGCAGCAACTAGCTCAGCAGCAGATGTCGACCATTAATGATTGTGTGCAAAGGCAGAGCATAATGGGAGATGTGGTCCGCAAAAGCTGGGAGTGCCAGTCATTACCTACTCCTGACAAGAAATTAGGGGTCTGGATGGGTCCAAGTGGTCAGTTAGAGCTCTCCTCAATTTGAGGTGATGAGCAAAGACTTCATCAAAAAGCACTTTCTGGGGAAAAAAAAGGAATCAAAAATGCTTAACTGGGACCAAGTCCAGACAGGGACAGTCGCCCTGCTGTTGAACCGTTTTGACCTGGAAATTACACCGAGTGCCCAACGCATTTCACACCTCTTGAGGTTTACACCATTTCACTGCTGGGTTTGGCCAGAAGCGAGATCCATGTTTCCTGGCAGAGAACGAGGTGGGTATTTTTTTTTCCTTTTACCGGAGATTTGTTACAAAATGCGTCGGCTCACTACAGAGGAGAAAAATCCAGGGAACGGTTCACAGCAGGGCTTAACCTCAGCAGCCCTTCTGAGTGATGTCTCCTCCAGATGATTTGGTAACCTCCATGGTAGTAAATATCTGAAAACGCATAAAATAAAAAAAAATAAAAAAATCAAATTAGAGAGGGGCAGAAAAAAAAAAAATAAAGAAGTTATTCATTAGCCAATGTATTTAAGATTTGATGACCTGGATGCGCAGTTCTTAAAGGAACAGTTCCACCTAGCTTATTTTTCTGTACGTTACCCATGTTTATGTTAAAAGGAATGTACACATCTCCTGTAGTATTACATTTAAGATAATATCACCGGGGCTTCTAAATTCACCACATCTTAATTTTTTTTTTTCAGTTAAGAGATCAGGAGCGTTGAGGAAAAACACTGATCTGAAAGGTTTGTTTTATTACACGATACATCGAAAAACAGACTCCTCCCCCTACCTGTAGGATGTAAACTGCTCTGACGGATGTTGCTCAATTCCAAGATCAACTGTAATGTTCTTCAGAGCCTTAAACCACATCCCTGTCCCCCCCAGCCTATTACTACATCAGGGATTGATACATAGCACAGACAATGAAAATCTAGAATGCAGAAATATAATTAAACCACTTTGAGAGTCTTTACCACTCTGTATATCAAGGTCTCAACGCTTCCATTTCGTGAGTTTTCTTGGTTAACTGAAGGTTTTGCTCATGCGCAGACGCCATTTTGTGGATGACACTACTGGCGGGCGCCATTTTGTTGGAGCCAGTGTATTTGTAGGACATCAGGTACTACTGAGGAAGAGCATCTCCAGTCCAAGAAAGCTCAGAAAATGGACGTGCCCAGACCGCCATTTTGTCTTGGCGCAGGAATTATCCTTGCCGTCTGGGCTTCTTCACCAGTCATATATTCAAATCCGTCACTACAAACCAGTGCAGGTAACTGTTTGATCCAAACACTTCCATGCGAGCCACTTTAACCATTTTAGCGCCTCTGAACAGCAGATAGACGAGGCCCTGACCTAAGTCCGCTAGGCTAACCAATGCTCAAAGCGAGCGCCAAACCGCGCCATGGGATCCCCCCACAGAACATCACAAGCTCTGGCTCTATAATTTGGCAGGGTCTGTATGGATCCTGTTCGGTTGTCTGCTGACAAATACTCTGAGAAAGGTCCATGAACACACACAAAAAAAAAAAAAAAAAGTGGGCGTTAAAGGGTTAATGGCGGCCCAGCGACTCACCTCGGCGCAGGTAGGGTGGATGCCGATGGTTTCGTCCAGCTTTTCTTTGGTCAGGCCACACTTCATGGCAGCGCCGAAGCCTTGCGTGATCTCCCCAGCGTTCGGGCCCAAAACATGGAAACCGATGACGCGTTCCTGACAAGATATCAAAAAGCAGACTTAAACACGCGGCGTCCGAGACGTACCCAGGACTGGACCACCACCGACAGAGGGAGACAAACCAATGGGGTCTGCATGTCTACTGTGCAAGAAAACCCCCAAATCTAAACCTGGGACAAAGCGCAACAAACAGGAATAGAGGGCTTTATCCATGACAGAGACGTACAGGGAATTGACAAGGCAGCTTCAAACTGCTACTTTGGCTGATTAATTAAAACTGCAATTGCTGCACTGAAAAAAAAAAAAAAAAAAAAAAAAAAGGAAATAATTCTATATTGTTTGCAGTTGGTTACAGAGTTGGTTACTAAATTCAAATCTACATCGGACAAGCCAGGAGACTTGATTTTCTCACAGTTCTACCACGGCAAAGGATTCTGGGTAGTAGTGCTACCAGCACTGCAAGGGATTCTGGGTAGGCATAGGCAAATAAGGGTAACAATGATCTGCCTAGCCCTACATAGATTGTATTAGATGTGGTTTGATTACAGCTGCAGTTATACTGCTTACTGTGTAAATAGAAAACTTACATTGTCCTCCTTGTTGCAGATGACTTTAGCAAAACATGTATTATTGTCGCGACTTGGGACAGTCCACTCCAAAGGCCAGAACAAGGTGTGGTAAACCTGAGAAAGGGGGAGAAGGGGTTAAAACATCTCTCCGCTTTCAGAATCACTTTAGCATTTTCTTTCATTGCACCAGTCCTGCTCAGAATAAACTAAGCACTAGGGTGCATCACCCAGTGTCTGCTCGGGGAGGTCTAATCTTCCCTTCCACACCCACCAGCACAGACTCCAGGGAATAACTCTCCTAGTGATATTTTGCAATGCACTAATTTATGAAACATTCTGAAATGCTTGAATTCCACCCTCTGTAAAATCATTCGCCATGCTCTTGGCGCTGGAAGACTACGTCTGAACTGGTTTGACACTGGGGATTTTACGGCTGATGGGAACTTACCTCTAGGTTTTCCTCGCCGTAAATTTCGATGGCTTTCTCCTCTGCGTAGCCGCAGCAGCCGTACTCCAAGGGAGTGAATACAGTGGTTGGTACATTAACATAATCGCACTGTAAAGTACAGAAAACCATCATTATACTACTGTACTGCACAAGAGAGCTAGAGAAGCGACAGAAAGAGTTCACAAAACAGGGACTGTCGCTTTGACAGTATTAAAAATGTGGGGAAAACGGGGGGGGGGGGAGAAACCCGTCAGCAGGCCAGGGGGTGGGGGGGACCCCATCAGCAGGCCAGGGGGTGGGGGGGACCCCATCAGCAGGCCAGGGGGTGGGGGGGACCCCATCAGCAGGCCAGGGGGTGGGGGGGACCCCATCAGCAGGCCAGGGGGTGGGGGGGACCCCATCAGCAGGCCAGGGGGTGGGGGGGACCCCATCAGCAGGCCAGGGGGGGGGGGGGACCCCATCAGCAGGCCAGGGGGGGGGGGGGACCCCATCAGCAGGCCAGGGGGGGGGGGGACCCCATCAGCAGGCCAGGGGGGGGGGGGGACCCCATCAGCAGGCCAGGGGGGGGGGGGGGAGACCCCATCAGCAGGCCAGGGGGGGGGGGGACCCCCCATCAGCAGGCCAGGGGGGGGGGGGGACCCCATCAGCAGGCCAGGGGGGGGGGGGGACCCCATCAGCAGGCCAGGGGGGGGGACCCCCCATCAGCAGGCCAGGGGGGGGGGGGGGGGGGGACCCCATCAGCAGGCCAGGGGGGGGGGGGGGGACCCCATCAGCAGGCCAGGGGGGGGGGGGGGGACCCCATCAGCAGGCCAGGGGGGGGGGGGGGGACCCCATCAGCAGGCCAGGGGGTAATCTATCGGCTTCACATTTGACAGTCAGGGCCCAGGCTGGTGGAACTGGAGAGTTTATTCTATATTGCGAGTGAGACCAAACTCCAGGAGATTTATTCATGTAAGAGAGGTGCAAAAAATCTCCCATTCAACTTTATTCAAACTTTACTATTTTGGAGTTAATTTTATAATACCCGTCAATTCTCTATTTCAGGAGTGTAATTTGTGCCATGAGAGCAGATTAACCACCTTTCCCCCTGTCTGCAGGACACTATTAAAGTCGAGCAGGATGTGCGCCCCCCGCAGTCAGTACCTTCACTGTGGAGCCTCCGTACAACCTCCGAGCCAGGAGTCGTCCAGCCTGGATTGCCACTGGGGTCAACTCCAGCTTGCCATCCAAAATGTCCCCAATCGCGTAGACATGCGGCACGTTGGTTTGCTCCTCATCATTGACAGGTATCTTCCCATTCCTGGGGGTGGGGGGGTGGAGAATTGGGACACAGACGGGATATTTAGAGAATGAATGACCACTAGAGCAGAGCAAAATTAAGAATCCAAGTTTTTTTTTTAATCTTCCAAACCAGAAAGACTGAGCTGCGGTCCTAACATGCTTAGCTGTACTCCGATGCTTCATTAAACTCTACACTAACTAAATAAAGCCAGTGATTATACCAAAGACGATGGGGTAAATTCTACAGGACATCCAATATAAACGTACCTTTCATTAATTTTGACACCAATTTTCTCCAAACCAATCTGGCGGGTGCAGGAGTCTCTCCCTACAGCAATTAATACCTATAAATAAACACAGTCACTGTAACCAGAATATGAGGAGCGGGGCGATCTTCACACTGCAAGGGGATCTATCAGCTGTCTTCCAGACACATGGTTTGTGTCTGGAAGATGCAGCGTGAATCCATAGCGCAAACAGCAGCAGGAGTGAGGTCTGGCAGAGAGTGGATTGTGTGCATATTAACCTATGCTCTCTATAAAGCCCTGAATATTTTGTAGACAGTATAGCTATGTATACGTAAAACCTAGGAAGCTTTAAATTAGACCGTTTTACAATGCACCCCAGCTTCACAGACTTCCCCTGTACCCCACACCCATTCAGCAAGCTGATAAAGTACATTACAGACAGACTTACAGTATTATATTCGTCTTCGATGATCTGCTCGCCCTCTGTAGATTTTGCTGTGACTTTTAGCCTCCCCGGGGCTCCTTTTTCCAGCAACTCAACCTGGAGGAGAGAAAAAAAAAAAATGCGTTACAAAACCAAGACCGCAAAAATGCATGCTTTTTACTCTACTGCAATAAAAATTCAAGAGCTAAAAACTCTGCCCCAACAGACCCCAACCCCGCCCCCCCCCCCCCTCCCCCCCCCAAGTGTAAAACCTAGGAGGATAAAGTAGAGTGTACAAGTAGTAGGGTTAGCGGTCACTGTGCGCCAGCTGCAAGGCAGAGTTCAGAAGTAAACCCGCGTATCTGTAAAGATACAGGTCGTGCTAACTCTGGACTAGCGGCACAGCAATTTTACCTCATTAATGAAGCAAAAAGCTAAAAACAAAGTTTACTGCCCCTTTAAACTAGACAACGTTTGGAAAAGAGTAAAAAACAGACTCCAATTTCTCTTCTCTCTACATATAATCTCCCCCCCCAGCACAGCCCATGTTCGCCCCCATCTCCTTTCTCTCCCCGCTGCTCACAGCCTTGTTGGAACCACTGGATTCTCACCGAGGTCGGTACAAACTTCTTGATGAATTTCACGCCGTGAGACTCCATGTAAGTGCCAGCTCTGTTTGCCATCTCCTGATCAAAGCCACGAAGAAATATGGAGCGAACCATTACCGTGACATCCAAACCAATGCCGGCAAGAAATCCGGCGCACTCCAGAGCCACGTACGAAGCGCCAACAACAAGCGTCTTACCGGGGCAGTGGTACAAGGAGAAGAGGTCATCACTGCGCAGGAGGAGGCAACACAAGAGAACATGGTGATCAGAATCAGACCCTGCTAGGGAATCTTACGGTCAACATTGCTGCAGTTATGCTGCTCTGTACAGAATGGGTGCATCACCCAATAAATCAAGGCACAATCATTAGCTGTATTTTCAATTTGCAAAGCTGGACTAGTAGACAGCAACATGATAAAATATGCAAGAGACAGCCGTGTGCAGTAGCGAGGGGAGAGAGTGTGTACATGTTTTTTTAGTGTAAGGTAAATTCAGGACAGGTTTGTGTTATTACTGCTGGTAATCCTCCAAATGAAATGTTAAAAGGGTTTTTTTATTTTTTTTAGTAGGACAAGAAGCAGCTTCAAAAGACTTCATGGATTAAATTAATCTTTAAAAGAAGTTTTAAATAAAAACGTCTCGGATGGGATATGTACAAGATCAAACATGGGAAAATCCAGCTGCTAGACTGTCAAATTAATCTTGCCTCTTATAACGGCTGCCAAATAGGGGTTACAAAAAAAAAAAATGTATTGTTAAACTAGAGACCAGTGTAAAGGGAACAGTCAATTTGACAGTATTAATTCACCCATTAGAGATGATCTAGCACAAAAGGCACCCGAGCTGTGTTTTAAAGGACAATTAAAAACATTTTTTTTTTTTTACCCCTTGCAGAGGGCCAGTCACCGACCAGACCGGGCCGTCTGCTTCCTAGGGAATCATGGCTGACACTTATTAGAAGATAAACGGGTATATACACTATCAAAAGTACAAAACACACCACTTTTGCAACATACACACCATGAAAGAGGTAACGGCAGGGATTTGCAATATTAGGCCAAAATACCAGAGTATTTAGTATAGTTGAATGGGAGAATTTTTCAAACTTTGACCTCAAGTTTGCAATTCCCTAGGTAGAGCTATTGTACCATTATATAACCTCACACAGACGAGCAACACGAGGTTGTGTAACGCCCCGGAGCGATAGGAAGAGATAAGAAAGGAATGTGTCAGTTTGGTGAGCAGAGAGGTGTGTGATGGACAGAGATTATGGAGCAAGTCTTACCTTGTAATGCAATATTCTTTATCACCTGGTATATTCAGATATCGGGGTCTCTCCCCAGTGGCCAAAACAAACTTCTCGGCCGTGTAGAAAGCCTCCTTACCCTTCTTGTTAGTCGCCTAAGTGTCAAAATAAAATGTGCAACGTAAAAGGACAGTTCCAAAAATGTGGTCACTTGGGAATCTCCTTTATTCCCAATTTAAAGGATGTCAAAATGATTGCAGGATGAATAGGAAATACAGTCAAGATGCAGACTTAAAATATTAAACACCATGTGATTTTAATGGACAAAATTAGCTTTTCTTTAAAAATAACAGACATTTTTAAGGGGCCCCAAGAATATGAAGGCAAATTTCAAACAATTACTCGATAGATTAGAGCAGCACAAGGTCCCCCACTACAGATCTCAGGGAAATGTCACATGGCATCGTACACTTCTCTTATTTTACTATACAGTGGTGCTAGAAAGTCAGGCCCTTCGCCCGTGTCTCAGCCCAAGGGATCTTTAGCGACACACGAATTAAAACAAAATGTACCTTTATTTTATGTGATTCGACAAACTCCCCGTAAGCATTTTCGTATCGGACGTTTTTGTCCCGGAGCGAAACTCTGTAACCCCAGTTTAAGGAGCCAATGTAGTTCTGGATTTCGTCCCTCATCGTGTCCCAGTTATGCTGAACTTTAAAATGGAAACATATACGTAGGTCATTCCAGCAATAACTTCTATGGGAATCACAGGGTTAATGAATTAACAGCACTGAACCCTTCAGTGAAAAGCATGTGGGAATAAAGAACTATATTGCTTCAGTCGCTATGTTGTCTGGAAACAGAGTAGCACATTTTTTCATGAACATGTGGATCTAAATGTAAGGCGCAATCTTCTGCTGTAAATCATTTCCAACATGGCAGCAGATTTTACAGGTGAAAGACAACACGGTGATGAGATATAAAAACAAGGCTTTGGAAATAGTGCAATTATAGAAAAGGTCCGCAGCAGTGCTTCGCATGACATGCTTAGAAATCACAGGCCAGCCGAGCATCCAACCGTCACTGCAGCAGTGCTTCGTATACCATGCTTAGAAATCACAAGCCAGCCGAGCATCCAACTGTCACTGCAGCAGTGCTTCGTATACCATGCTTAGAAATCACAGGCCAGCTGAGCATCCAACCGTCTATGCACTGGAGCTTTATATAGAAGTCTAAAGGCCAGGTTCAGTTATCTACAACTCCTTTCATTTAGATCGAAAGCTCTCACACAAACAGAGCTTGTACAGGCTGCCATCTCATGGGAAGATTATAAAAGTGCTATTCATAACAGATTGCAAGCTTACAAGCAGAGTTCTCATTCCCTTTTGTATCATTATATGTACTTAATGTCCCGTTTCATCTTCCTGGAGTGGGTTAGTGCTTTAGAAGGTTATCATCATTATTACCATGTTCCTCGTATTCCCAGCCAAACTTCCGGGAATCTTTCAGCGACTGGCCCAGTATTGCCGCTTGATGCATTAGTTTCTTGGGAATACAGCCAACATTGACACAGGTCCCACCGAGTCCTACGAGATTAAGAATAAAGACAAAGTTTAACCTAAAATAAATAAATAAATGGGCAACTTCAAATACAGACCTGCAAAAAAAAAAAGCACAAACACGTACCCCATGTAGTACCGGTTGGTGTGGGAACAACATAATCCAGAACCATCACCTTCTTTCCGAGGGAGGCAGCTTCCTAGGGAAAACATCACATTTGCCTTTCAGATTTGGATTCAGATTAAATAATGACAAGAGAAATGATATTGTGCAGAAGGGGGGTTTATACTCTTGGGGCTGCCTTATGTTTCTGCAGAGAAGCAGATCATATTTAGAGAAAATGCAAACAAACAAAAATCCCACAGAGGAACTTACACCTCTTACAATCCACTGGGAGACTTCTAGTGATCGTCAACTGGGGATCAGCCGGACAAGGAATGCTGGTGTAACTCCGCTCAGCTGCAGGGAATTATTTAAATAAAATCCTCTCTAACCAGCAGGTACAGTCCATCGGTTCCCATTGCAACTGGATCACCTAGAACTTTGTCCCAGAGGATCCATCTCTGGTGACCAAGTGAGAAGCACCATCCTCGGATTACCCCAAGGTATTATTCAATAGAGCCGGCCACAACTACAGAGGTTTGTCATCCCCCAATGTCAGCAATACTGACCACCTCCATCATGCGCGAGTCACAAGGATAGCCGCGGACTCTGAATGCAGCCTGTATTCATGAAACAGAGAATTGCAAACTAATGGCTGAATTGGTCAGCAGCGGCCTGCTGTATCCTGCTCAGGTCGAGAGACATTTGCTAATAAGGATTCAGTGGCCGCATTGTATACGATGCGCCTGGGTTTAGAGAATCTGAACTATTTACCTTAGAACAGGCCAGGCCACCAGAACCTCCACCGATGATGATAAGATCGTAATCGTAAGTCACATGATTCTCATCTAACAGTTTCTCCAAGGTCCCGTCTCTGTGAGCCTATCAGACAAAAGATGATCTATTAGAGAAGCTGCACAGCCAGATGCAAGGTTACATCATGGGGATAAAGCTCACAGGAGATGCACTGAGAAAGATTCAGCAATCATGGTCATCCCACCAAGCCCCCCATGACTGTATGACAGGGTGGGTGTGAGGGAGGCAGAGCACAGCCAGGAGGGGAAGGGTACAAGTAGTTTAGCAGCTTTGTATTGCAGGACAAGCCTTGGGTCCAGCAGAGCAGAGTCCAGGATGCCATTTTGATATTGGATTTTAAGAATACACAATACATAGGGAATAGGTGCACTGGGATTGGGGGTGCACACCCAGAAGCTGGTCAGGCTTCAATGTATTCATTTGTTTTTGCTTTTAAGATAGAAATTAAAAGACACCCTATCCAGAGAGCAGTGATTAAATCACAGAATGAAATTAAAGTGATCACATCATCATTAGCAGACAAGAAAAATAGCTTTTCCAGAGGTTTAATAAATCTAATAAGTATTAACATGTCTTATAACGAAATGATAAGAACCACAGGCCGTTAGACAAGTGGAATGACGGACAGAGCAATACAGTCAGCCTGATAACACCTTATACATCATAATGTAATCATTATGGCCGTCACTATAGCAACAGTCCTGCCCATCATTCTATTTCCAGTGTTTTTGGGAGACAGGACATGTTGAGGAAAAGTCTGATGAGACAGATCTGTTTGGTTACACAGCGCAGCCAGAAAGATCTCTGTAGATAAAAAGTATTCATGTTCTGCTGCCCAGTGTAGATTGCATCTTGTGTAGCAAGACATTGAGAAACACCAGGAAGGATATAGTGCATCCCCGGGTTTAATGAGACATCACATAATTGGGAATCCAGTAAAACACGTTAGCTGGATGAGGGAGATGTCCTGAATATTAACCCCTTACAATACAGCCTGTCGCAATGACAAGTCTAGCGCCTCAGGAGCAGTGATAACCAATCACAGCGATCGTATACCTTGCATGTCAAAGCCACTGGTGGTGAAACGTCAATTGCGCAGTGGCCACAGGTTAAAATAATTATTTTGCAATATAAGATGAAACGCTGATAGTGAAAAATATTTAAAGCCTCACGGGAAGAATATAAAGTTCTTTCCTTATTATTCCCTTGTGGTAAAGACAGAAGATCTGCCTTATATCAAAGGAAAGAGATGAACTTTCTGACCTAGCAGTTACATAGGTAACCTATTCATGCTAGATCACCATTTACAGCAAGGAAAAAGGGTCAGCACCGACTACCAGGAAATTACCTCTGATATGCAGACTGTGCACAGTAAAAAAACTGCTGAACCCTGCAAAAATCACACTAAGATAAAGCCCCCCAAAAAATCTCACACACACCAGGTTTCTAAATCAGTGTTATGCATCCGTTGCTTGCATGAAAAATAGCAAGTTAGACCGAACCCAAATACAGTGGGGGTTTTTTTCTTGAATGCAGAAGGAAAAAAAAAAGCCAACTATGAACGCTGAATCAAAAAACCTCATGGCTTGGTCAACACAGCACAGACGAGAAGGCTGAAGGGTCACACAGACAGACCTCACAAGATCCCAATTCTGAATACTCGCCAAGATCATGCACATTACCTGCAGAGTTTTATCACATCCTCCAACGTGAGTTTTATTCACAAATACATTGGGGACGGTCCTCTGTCCAGTCAGTTCATGGAGCAGTTCCTGAATATTGTTACCATCATCTGGAAAACAAAAATACCCAGTAAAAAAAATAAAAAAAAAGTCAAATTCTAAAACGAATGCTGTCAAGTTGCAGTAACATTTGCTGGTCAGAGGATAACCTGGCAAGTACCATAAAAAGTACCTTCCAGTTTATCTTCATACCAAGGCCACTAATATTTCCACTTGTCGTCTAGAAGCACAGGAGAAGAAAAAGTTTATTAGCTCTTTAACGACACTCAAATAAAACATCAGTGTTCCTCCAGGGTTTGTTGAGGAGCATTAAATTAATTCTTACTTTAGTCCAAAAGTGGCTAGAGAGACAACAAGCATTATTAAAATTCATACATTTCGCATCTTTGAACAAGCAAAAATAAAGCCATGCTCCACCCCCGGCTAGACTTTGAAAATAGTGAGTGTACAGCTGTACACAGGCTCTGATCTTCATATAGAGCTGTAATACTGAGCATGTCAATGTGAGGGCTAAACACACAGGTAAAGCGCATGCAGGGTGCTCTCGTGGAGTTGCATTTCTGACATTTTCCCATGGGGCCCCTCAACAATGGATTATCCATTACCTGTGAAAGTTAGAATTGCAAATTGAGCAAATCAATGCAATCTGACATGAAACAATTCAGCAGTTGTCTGTGATTGGAAGGGTGGATACAAAACGTGCTAAAACATTATGTGATCATCCGATAGCAGGGAGTAGCTTTAAAGCAAATCCAGCAGAACACAAGACTTCAGAGAATAATTATTTATGAATGTTTTGGGCAGCGAGTCTGCTCGGAGCCTGATCAGTCTTGTACATTTGTTTAGTACATCATCTGTGCAAGTTATGAGGATCATGTTTGTATCGATTATGAACTTTGTTCATTTCTATTCTCTAGGTCAGTTATGCAGAGTGTAAGTTTCTATATAATATATATATATATATATATATATATATATATATATATATATATATATATATATATATATATATATATATATATATATATATATATATATATATATATATATATATATATATATATATATATATATATATCTGTATTCCTGTCGTGTTTGCCAAAAACTAGGATTTGGAATTGCAGAGAAACCCATGCTTCGGGGTTTTTTTTTTTTTGTTCCCGTATAGCCAACCCTCCCTTCCTTCCAGGATCTTAAACAAATTAATTCTTACCGCACTCATCGAGCTCCAGAGATTTGTACTCTTTCCCCAAAGTAGTGAAAAGTTCTTTGACCTACAAAAAAAAAATAAAAAATAAATATATATATTCCATCCTGTTATTGCAGATCTCAGGAAGACCCAGACAGAACAGAGGAAAACACAAAGCTGAGTTATAACACTGAGCAAAATCCTGGTTAATATAGTCATTGATTATTAGCAGTTAATAAGGTCTCATAAATAGGAACATTACTAGTAAATGTGTAAAAAAAATTAAATCAAGTTCTCATGAAACCAAGACATTTGGCTGCCTCTGCATTACCCTACCACCTAAGCACTGTGTGAACTTGAAACAAACCATACATTGTTTTAGCAGAATTGTAAGAGTAAAAATATGTCTCTTTTCTGTGACATCACTTTGTGGCTCAACATGCAAATGGCACATTTCATATTGAAACTAGTTCTCTTGCTGAACACCCATTGTGGAGTTTAACCCTTTCCTGAAAGATGCATGTGGAACAAAAAAATTCCAGTTCTTACAGAACGATGGGTGTATTATAGACACCCCATCTGAACAAGCAGGACAGGTGCCCATTAAACAAACAGGTCAAAACATTTTTTTTCTTAATCCGTGGATTTGCTTGCAATTCTGCTCATATAATGTATGGATCATTCTATTAAATCACAGGACATCAATACTTTCTTATATTAAAATGAGTCTTCCTCTGTAATCCCTGGATTATTTCATCCTAATCTTAGCAGTAGGACTCCCGGGGGGGCACAGTATGAGTGTGGAATAGCAATGAAGAACCCAGCACATCAACTGTACATGGATCCAAAAAGGAAAGCAAAATAAGAAATGCAATAAAGCTGTGGGGACTTGGCGCGTCCAAAGGCGCTAAATCAGAAGCCTGTAATTGTGTCACTCCTTAGAGGGGTTTATTATTAGAGAGGTACTGAAGGGACAGGCACAGGGTAACACTATACTGTACAGAAGGTTTGTTTGGCTCAACCTACTTGAATCATAAAGTAATGTCAGAAGACATCTTGGCTTTAGACAAGGGCAAAGCGTGCACCATTTGGGGGGTTTTGCTGCAGCAATCCATCTATCACCCCTATATTGGAAAGGGGGACTGTGTATGGCAATGAGTGAGGGGCGTCAGACATGGAGCAATTACTCAACGAGGAATTCAGGTTTCATAAGAAGTTTACAGGTTACCAAACCCCAGGGAGGGGGGTAAACAGAGCCTCTGCTTCAGCTCTGCCCCCTCTCCCTCCATATCTGCCCCCCTCAGCCCCCTCTCCCCCCCCCATATCTGCCCCCTCTCCCCCCCCCATATCTGCCCCCTCTCCCTCCATATCTGCCCCCTCTCCCCCATATCTGCCCCCTCTCCCTCCATATCTGCCCCCTCTCCCTCCATATCTGCCCCCTCTCCCTCCATATCTGCCCCCTCTCCCTCCATATCTGCCCCCTCTCCCTCCATATCTGCCCCCTCTCCCTCCATATCTGCCCCCTCTCCCTCCATATCTGCCCCCTCTCCCTCCATATCTGCCCCCTCTCCCCCATATCTGCCCCCTCTCCCTCCATATCTGCCCCCTCTCCCTCCATATCTGCCCCCTCTCCCTCCATATCTGCCCCCTCTCCCCTATATCTGCCCCCTCTCCCTCCATATCTGCCCCCTCTCCCCTATTTCTGCCAGAGTACTAGAGTCCCTGGGTCAAGGTTCCAAACATAGAACCATCACCATGGAAACCGATGGAATGTTCCCAACCTGAGCGTTCCAATTCTAGAACTTTGGCCCAGAGGAGATTTAACCCGCTCAGTGCCGGGCACATTAGGCGGAGGAGGTGGTTCTCTCACAGCGGATTGTTCAGCACATGGAGTGTGAGCCCCCCAGCCCCCTCTCCGTTACCTTGATGCAGTAGGGGCAGGTGCTCTTGCTGAAGACCATGACGGGGTTGCTGTCTATCATCTCCCGGACCCGGCCCTGCAGAGCCTCACGGCCGGTGGGCGGCATGGTGCTGTCAGTAACGCTGCTGAGCTCAGTCCCTCTCCGGCCACCGTCTCCCTCAGCTCTGCCAGGCTTCCCGCTCTGCGCTTCCACTACACCGGGCTCCGCCCCCTGCCAGTGACGTCAGCACCTCGCGCTCGCCGCGAACCACGTGACCCGCGGCATCTTGTCTAGTAACGATGAGCAGGCAAGAAGGCGGGTCACGTGACGGGCCTTAAAGGGGCCGCGACCTGCACAGCACAGCTGCCATGAGTGGGCAGAGCTGAAAGGGTCTGGTGCACAGAATGCATCTTCCAAATGTTATAGCATATTAATGTGCTGTCACAGTACTTTAACCCCTTCCTGTCGGATGGTGGTGGCATAGCTGCCAACACCGGCCATGTTTCCAGGGACACATGTGTTCCACATGCTGCAGAAAGAGTATGCAAAGTGCAGCCTGGCAGTATGTAGGATGGATATACACACAGACACACAATCCAATTAATTAATCAGGGTGGAGATCTCATAGAACCTGCCATGATTAATTAATTGGATTGTGCCTGTGCGTATATCCATCCTACATACTGCCGGGCTGCACTTTGCATGCTCTTTCTGCAGCATGTGGAACAAATATGTGTCCCTGGAAACATGGCCGGTGTTGGCAAATATGCGTTGGTCATGGAGGCGTGGCCCATCCCGGAATGCCAGTAGTGTCACGCGGGGGGCCGTCCTGCAGGTGTTTACTGTAAAATGGAGCCGACCCTCACTTTGACCGTCTGCTCCATTTTCTGTGTCAGAGTGGTTCCCCTGACAGTGGGGACCCCGCTGCAAGTGCCTGCAGCTGGGTCCGCACACAGCTCATCGGGGGGGGGGGGGGGGCACACAATGAGCTGTTTAACGTAGGACGTTGAATGCCATAGTTGCCAACATCTGCCATGTTTCCAGGGACATTTATTTGTTCCACATGCTGCAGAAAGAGCATGCAAAGTGCAGCCCGGCAGTATGTAGAATGGATATACGCACAGACACAATCCAATATTAATTAATCATGGTGGAGATCTCATAGAACATATTTTTCTCATTGAAATATGTGTCCCTGAAAACATGGCCGATTTTGGCAACTATGCCATGCCGTCCTACTAGCCTCTAGGCACTAAAAAGTAGGACGGCATGGAATGTCCTACAAGCGCGGAGGGTTAAAATGCATGTTTTACATTTTTCATTGCTTAAAATATAAAATACTTGCAGCTGGATGAAATTGTGAAATTACAGCGGTTTGTAAGAAGCCAGGACTGCCCACACTATCTGAGTAAAAATCTATTTATTTTTTTCTTTTTGTTGCAGGAACCAATGAGAATAATTTTATTCATACGAATGGAATTTCCTGTCTCTCTAGTGATGTCATCAGACAATGTGAGATCCTATTGTGTACAAAAGCAAGGTCACTCAGAGTCCACACAATGTATTCCCAAATCCTGCTGTCTCAAACCCCACTGTCTCAAATCCCACTGCCCTGAATCCAGCTGGACAGAGGTAAGGCACAGTGGGACAGAGCCTCCAAATCAGTATACTTGGTAGGTATGCGGCAGTCATACCTCCCAAGTGTCCCTATTTAGGAGAGACAGTCCCTATTTTTCATTTTATCATACCATCAACTGTCCAACTTTACTGAGAATGAATACCATGTATGCACACAGTTATGCATAATAGGAAGAGGCATAACTAGAAACCCCGGGGCCTGGAGGAAAAAAAACCAACCTCTTTACCCAACAACATTACATATCGCATGAAATCACTGGTCCAGTACACCCCCGGTTTTCACAGTACTAGCTTTGCTCCACATCATTTGCTACATTACCATCTTTGCCCCATATCACTTGCCACAATACCAGTTTTGTCCCCATATCACTGGCCATAGTACAAGCTTTACACCCATATCATTTGCTGCAGTACCAGCTTAGTCCCCATAACACTTGCCACAGAACCAGCTTAGTCCCCATTACACTTGCCACACTACCAGATTAGTCCTCAAAACACTTGCCACAGAACCAGCTTAGTCCCCATTACACTTGCCACACTACCAGCTTTGCCCCCACATCAATTGTCAGCGCCAGCTTTGCCCTCCGCAACATTGCCCTTCTCTGTGCAGCTAGCAGTTAAAATCAGGCAGCCAGGCAAGTGGTCACAGGGGTCGACTTGGGCCCAATAGGGTGGCAGGTCTGGCTTCAGTTATGACCCCTGCTACCATCATTGTTGGGCCACTGACAGTAGGATTATCACAGTGAGTGGCAGAGCTATTACACATACACGGTGTGGGTGCATTAGTGGAAGACGTTTAAGATTACTTTGTTAGTGAGATATTCTACATACATGATGTGACATTTTTCCTGTGTCACCTGACTGCATGCAATCATGTATGTGCCCCGTAAAAAAGCCTGATTTGGCAACTTTAAGCACCAAAAGTCTGCTCGAAAAAAAGCACATGTCACTGGGTGGAGCAGATTGATACTATGGTTTGGAGTCATGATTATACAGCACTCTCTAATAATAACTACTGATAAGATTCCACTTCTATTCAATAAAAGGTGATTTGAGATGAGACTGCAAACCTGGTGAGTTTAATGAGTTTGTGTAGCGGGGGAACTCTCCAGGTCTGTGCACACTGGGAGCTATTCACTAATAGTGAGCTGAACACGTCACTTGTGCACTGGGTTCACACCCAGCTGGTATTTTACCGGCAGGGAGGTACATTTATTGGCCTAATTCCCATGTTAAGTCTACAGAGGCATTGTGGCCCGCATTTTTCAGATGAAATTTTGTCAGCCCTACTTATTATCTTATGCATAGTTGCCAACATCGGCCATGTTTGCAGGGACACATGTGTTCCACATGCTGCAGAAAGAGCATGCAAAGTGCAGCCCGGCAGTATTTAGGATGGATATACACACAGACACAATCCAATTAATTAATCATGGCAGGTCCTATGAGATCTCCACCCTGATTAATGAAATGTATTGTGTCTGTGTGTATATCCATCCTACATACTGCCGGGCTGCACTTTGCATGCTCTTTCTGCAGCATGTGGAACACATGTGTCCCTGGAAACATGGCCGATGTTGGCAGCTATCCATAAGATAATAAGTAGGGATGAAAAAATTTCACTGACATTTTCCATTTTTACTGCTTGCACACTGGTGAGGTTGTTGGCGCCTCTCTCTGGTTGGTTTGGTAGCAGCATAGACTGCGTTGTGGGCCCAGTATTAGAGTTGAGCGGACAACCTGGATGTTCGGGTTCGACCGAACTTCGCAAAAAATGTCCGGGTCCGTGCTCGAACTTGACCCCGAACCCCATTGAAGTCAGTTGGGACACAAACTTTTGGCCACTAAAATGTCTCTAAAAAAGTCCTGAAAAGGGCTAGAGGGCTGCAAAATTAAATAAAATGTGGGTAAGACTGTCACCATTCATACGAATAGGTCAATTGACCTATTCTTATGAATGGGGACTCTATTTCGGTTTATAGAATAGCAAAAGCATTACATAAACCGAAAGTCTATAAATCGAATCTCTTTCGGTTTCTAGACTTTCGGTTTATGTAATACATGTAATGCTATTGCTATTCTATAAACCGAAATAGAGTCCCCATTCATAAGAATAGGTCAATTGAGCTATTCTTATGAATGGGGACTCTATTTGGGTTTATAGAAAGCCCATAGTATTACATACAATGTAATCGCCGAACCCCGAACTCCAACCCGAACATACAGTGAAATGTCCGTGTTCGGGTCCGGGGTCCAAAAACCGTAATGTTCGGTGTTCGGGTTCGCTCAACACTATATAATAGGGTCTCATCCTATTGCAAATCCCAAGTGTTTCTATTTTGCTCCCTCTATTGTCCCTCTTATTCTGGGAGCTCAGAAGTTTTTGGTTTGTATGAGTGGATCACAGACACCACAGTAATAAAACCCCCCAGTTAAACTGCAGTAAATGTGTTTTTATATTAATTAGAGTAAATAAAATACGTTATTCTTATTCTACATGTCACTAAATGACATAAAGAGTTATCAGTTGGTAATGAAGTCCACTGGACTACAGCTAACTAACTACATCTAACTAACATCCACCACTTTTACTATACTTCCCATGATGCTCAGCCAGCATCATGTTAGCAGTTTGCCTGACTGAGAGTCATGGGAATTGTAGATAACGTTACAATTACATATGTTGCATGTTATAATTACAATGATTCACAGCCAACCACATGCCAGCTGAGCACCATAGTAATGGTAGTCCAAAGCAAAACATGCTAATGTGAGCTCACAACAATAACACTCCCAATAATTTAAAGAATGTGAGTGTATCACAGAGCTCCACAGCAATAGCACCCCTAGTAATGTAAGGAATGTGAGTGTATCACAGAGCTCCACAGCAATAGCACCCCCAGTAATGTAAGGAATGTGAGTGTATCACAGAGCTCCAAAGCAATAGAACTCCATGTAATGTAAATAATGTGAGTGTATCACAGACTCCATAGCAATAGCACCCCCAGTAATGTAAAGAATGTGAGTGTATCACAGAGCAATAAAGCTCACAGTAATGTGCAGTGTGTGAGTGTATCACAGACTCCGCAGCAATAAAACTCACAGTAATGTGCAGTGTGGGAGCGTATCACAGACTCCACAGCAATAAAACTCACAGTAATGTGCAGTGTGTGAGTGTATCACAGACTTCACAGCAATAAAACTCACAATAATGTGCAGTGTGTGAGTGTATCACAGACTCCACAGCAATAAAACTCACAGTAATGTGCAGTGTATGAGCGTATCACAGACTCCGCAGCAATAAAACTCACAGTAATGTGCAGTGTGGGAGCATATCACAGACTCCACAGCAATAAAACTCACAGTAATGTGCAGTGTGTTAGTGTATCACAGACTTCACAGCAATAAAACTCACAGTAATGTGCAGTGTGTGAGTGTATCACAGACTCCACAGCAATAAAACTCACAGTAATGTGCAGTGTGTGAGTGTATCACAGACTCCACAGCAATAAAACTCACAGTAATGTGCAGTGTGTAAGTGTATCACAGACTCCACAGCAATAAAACCTACAATAATGTGCAATGTGTGAGTGTATCACAGACTCCACAGCAATAAAACTTACAGTAATGTGCAGTATGTGAGTGTATCACAGCAATAAAACTCACAGTAATGTGCAGTATGTGAGTGTATCACAGCAATAAAACGCACAGTAATGTGCAGTATGTGAGTGTATCACAGACTCCACAGCAATAAAACTCACAGTAATGTGCAGTGTGTGAGTGTATCACAGACTCCACAGCATTAAAACCCACAGCACTGTGCCAAGGGTTGCCACCTATTTTATAAAACAATGCCAGCCATTTACAGATTTATCTTTGCCCACAAGCCATTTTTTGTGGTAACTCTACGCATGGCACTCTTTGCCGTGTGCCGTACCCCGTATCACTTGGAATCACAGCAGCGCCCCTCCATGTGATCCATTCTCTGAATTTTTTTGTTGGCAGCTGTGTTAAAATGAGGGCACAATAAAATAACATTTTAGTACAACAAGTATAAATATTTAAATGATTAAAAACAATCTTCCTGTGTTTCCATAGGAACCACATGCCTGGTATAAATGTTTAATCTCCAGAGATAAGACTGTTTGCAGATATTAAAAACCACAAGTAAACTCATTTACACCATGCCAGTCATTACTCCGTGCTTCTCTAGACATTCTCATTAGACAAGTTTATAAATTAGAAGCATGGAATTTAGTGGAACAGTTTTAGTAAAGCTTTTAAAATGTTTTAGTGTTTTTTTGTGGGTTGGGGGAGGGGATATTATTGCATTTCTCAGAATAGCCCTGTTACATAACACAACCCATGCTGTTTGGAAATATAATGTCCACTTATTAAAATAAATAATACTGCCCTCTAGTGGACAGAGCGGAGTATACGTTTTTTAGATACAATATCCCACCGCACACTCAATTTGCTGGATTGTCATATTGCTTTCGAGCATATTAACGACATTTCTCATGATCCTCGGACAGTTTAAACAGGGAATATCTGCTCTCTAGAAGACCTTTCATACTGTTGCAAGGAAAAGAATCAGTTGAAGGCTAGATCTACGATTAGTTCATCCAATCAAGTAAAACACATTCCTTGTTACAGACAAAGGACTATCCACTACAAAGTGAACTGCAATGATTAAGAATTAATAGATAGACTTTGTCAAAACTCTACTAATAATGCCTGGATTTACAGGGGGGCTACTCACTATCAGGTGAGATGAACACTTTATCTCACCAGTGCTATATACTGGTTAGTTTCTCTGTGAAACAAAATCCCCAGGTTTGACCCTGCACAATGTATAGCTAAATTGGAATAGCTCCTTGAAGCTACTGTACAAACACTAACTTTTGCAGCTACAATAGCAAACATCAGAAAGGGAGAAGTTGTCCAACTCTCTTTATTGAGTAGACCCTCATAGCTTTTGTACAGTAAAGTTCTCATGTTGCACAGGTACATGCTGGCATGTATCTACTACTCCCCCCGGTCATATCATTTTACTTATTAATGGGTAAGTAACATTTGCTTCCCACCAGGAAACCCCACTCCTGAGCCAAAAAAAGTAGGCAATGGGGAGGAGGTATTGGGGTGTGGGAGTTGGAAAGCTGGGGAGTATATACACCCCCCCTCTACCCATTCACAATCATTAATACTTTTTACACAATTACAGCCACTCGCTGTAATATACTTGGTAATAATAATAATAATATTATGTCCATCACCAGAGGAAAGTGCATGTATTAAAAAAAGGAAAGAAACTGGGACAAATCTGCTTTAGTTATTTATTTTCAAACAATTTTACAAATGTAAGATAGTGGAATTGAAGGATGGTTTACAAGGCTTTGAATGCTCCTTTCACTGTTAAACTAGCGGAGAACAGTCAATCTTCCATTCAGAGAACGGCATTATTCTGCAAGCGAAATAATTTCACCTAGAAAAAAAAAAAAAAAACATATGTTTGCTCTGGGTTTGAAGTTATCCAAATTGCCATCGGATTATCTTTATCTGCAGATATATCTGGCACAGGTGCTCCTTATCATCATCCCTACTCCGAGCAGAGAGAAAATTGTTGTGATGCGTTTGCAGAATAGACTGTCTATTTAGCAAATTGCAAATAAGAAAACTGTTAGAAGCTTGTTTAACAAACATTAGCTTCTTGTTCGCATGGAAACTCATCTTCCCCAGTCTGGAAGTAACTCTGCTTCTCACTGGCGATGCCTGGCATCCTTCGCTATCAGTATGCTGCTGCAGGTGCTCTGAGAGGGCTTTTATGCAAAGATACTCAGTACTTTTCTATTATGCGTCTCTCACCATCGATGTCAGCTTTGTGCACCACTTGATCCCTGTATTATTTTTAGAGTGTACCTGAGTGCAGCTTTTAGCATCATTACATCTATTTATCTGAGCTGCTCTCTGGGTTTCAATCAGTGTCATTGTAATTTACAGATATTTGGTTTGAGATAAAGCAAACTTGACTGTTTGGAGGTCCTGGGATGGAGATACGCAAGATGGCATGACCCCCCCCAGAGTGCAGAGTTACCGGGTGTCTGGAGATCCTTTCCCCGACTCAGCCCTGTGAGGCAAAGTAGTCCCGGTATCATAGCTACCAACACTCCTGAATATTTCGGGACAGTCCAGGTTTTTATTGAGGTTCTGTCCCATCAAATTCAGGCCTGTTTCGGCATTAATACTGCCCATGTACTGAACATTGCACCGTGTCTATTCAGACAAACACAGATTAAACACAGTGCAGGGCATTGGCCGGATTAGTGCCAGGACAGGCCTGAATTTGACTGGACAGATCCCCCCAAAAAAGGGACTGTCTTGTCGTAGACTATGCCAACCGGGACTATTTTCCCTTACGGAGTCATATCAATCTGCACCGGGTACCCTGGAGCTTGATGCTGGGTGGGGTGGTCATGCCATTGTATATCTCCGCCCCATTTATGCGCCACCCCCTACTCGCCCCAAGACCTCCAAACAGAAAGTTTGTATCAAACCAAATATCTGTAAAATATTTACTCACCCAGCCCAGCCCTGTGGAGGGCAGCAACACATCACTCTGCCTAAAGCCTCATTTATAACCATATACACTTTATTTATTTAATTTCCATGGCACTGTCCCTTTAATCTCGTTTAATAGCTACGTTCTCCTCTTCAAATTTCAGTCAGTTTCCCTTCCAGGTACAAACCTTCCAGCCGAGACCCATCTCCCTCTATAAAACCACCTCCCATAACGTTCGTGATTATACCAAACCCAACGTTTTCCTTATCAGCGGTGTCGTTTTATAATTCCCATCCTTCAGAGCCATCGGCAGCTATCGCTGGTTCACCCCGCTTGCTCAGGATTGCAAAAGAAGAGGTTAATCTGTTGCCTTCCGGGGATTTGCTGATTAATAGAAATCAGCAGAGCTGTCATATATCGGGACCCCCATTCTTCTTGCCTCTACGGGCAGCAATTCAAGGGCCAGGCGGAGCCACGCAGGGAGATGAAAGGAGCTTGAGATAAGCCATGGCATTGCATGGTTTCTAGAAGACATTTCCTCTCTCGAGCCCCAAGGAGGCCAACTTAATGTAAAATAATCTACAATAATTATAACATAAAAGTCCTACTTGAAAGGCAGACTGTGTGGGGCATCCTCACCTCTTCATCAATCCTTAATCCCTACCAAGATGTCTCTAATGCACATTTCTCATAATACCAGGGTTAATCATACAAAGTCGTCGTTATCCAAAGTATCAAGCACTAACTGACACAAATTGCTCCATTTTAGGGTCCGTTTTAAAAGCCAGTTGTACAGGGATTGCCTTTTTGGCTGCATTCAATTTATCTTCAGAAACTGGCCCTTTTGTTTTTTTTACCACTGTATAATTGTGGAGGTGTCGGAAACGATTTTATCTCTGCAAAACTCCACATTGTGCCTTGTTGGTTGGTTCTCACCTATACCGAGCTGCGGCTGTTACCAGTCCTTCTATGGAAGATGCTGGGATGTTTCTGCTTTCTAACGAATGGAATGCAGTTAAAGACGAAGCAAACAATAACAGAAGAAAAAGTTTTATTCAGGCAGAATTCTGCCTGATTGCAACACCTTTTGAACGAGAAATCACCAGCTCCATTCAGAATCTAAGATCAAAAAAAAAAGAAAATGTATGACGCATAGACCCAGTGATGTATTTTGGTTTTGTGCTGCCCTAGACAGACAAAATTCAGGCACACCCTCCACGTTGCACACCTACGTCATGCCCCATTACCCACGTTGCACGCCCACGACATGCCCAATCACCCCATTACATGCCCTCATCACCCACATTGCATACACACTTAATTCCCAATTAAATGCCACCATCACCCTCATTTCATACCCCCACCACGTCCATTACATGCCCCCATCACCCCGGTTAATTGGAAGGAGCTAAAGCTTGCTGAACGGTGGGAGAAGGAGCCACAATGTTTGAAGCACCAGAAGTGTGCTTTAACACCCTCTGGCAAAGTGCCGCCCTAGGCGAGTGCCTTGTTTGCCTTGTGGAAGATACACTACTGCACAGACCTGTAGTGCGAACTATGCTCTCTTTATCTATTCCGCAGATTTCTGCAGATTTTTCCTTCACGCATCCAAGAAACAAAAACGTACCGATTTTTCCAGGGTTCACTGTTTCTTTAAGCAGTGATGTCATAGCGTCCCTTTGGACAAAGGAATTTTTATGGCAACAAAAGCAATTTGGAGAAACCTCCAGCACACGGAGAATTGGTGTCCAAGAATATATGTAAAAAACATATCATTTCGTGAGAATTGGCACCTATGTGATAGCGGAAGTTACAGTACATTACATACGGCTGCGTCTGCACCAGAGACCAGGGGGTGATAATAACAGATTAAGTCAAGCAGGCACATTGCCCCGTTATGTGGGCAGAATAAAATCATGTCTGTTAATGAGAATTAAATCAAATAAATAGATGGATTTTAACAGTTTTTTTTAAAACACCATCCTTTCGTATGAAATTGATTTATTGAGCATCTTGCGTGCCCCATTGCTATATCCTCTACTAATTGGCTGACTGTCCAAATTAACATCCTATTATATATGTTTAATGGACAACTGTCAGCAAAAAATATTTTCTCTTTGAAAGATTGCATCAAGTGTAGGTATTTTAAACAGAAAGGCTTTAATGAAAGAATACAAATAGTAGTTTATATACTTAGTCCTCTTTGCTCCATTTAGCTCTGTAAGGGCCAGACATGTTGTTTAGAACCTTTGCTCTGTATAGCTCTATCGGGGTGGACATGTTGTTTAGAATCTTTGCTCTGTATAGCTCTATCAGGGGGTGGACATGTTGTTTAGAATCATTGCTCTGTATAACTCTATCAGGGGTGGACATGTTGTTTAGAATCTTTGCTCTGTATAGCTGTATCAGGGGGTGGACATGTTTAGAATTTTTGCTCTGTGTAGCTCTATCAGGGGGCGGACATGTTGTTTAGAATCTTTGCTCTGTATAGCTCTATCAGGGGGTGGACATGTTGTTTAGAATCTTTGCTCTGGATAGCTCTATCAGGGGGCGGACATGTTTAGAATATTTGGTCTGAATAGCTCTATCAGGGGGCGGACATGTTATTAAGAATCTTTGCTCTGTATAGCTCTATCAGGGGGCAGACATGTTGTTTAGAATCTTTGCTCTGTATAGCTCTATCAGGGGGCGGACATGTTATTTAGAATCTTTGCTCTGTATAGCTCTATCAGGGGGCAGACATGTTGTTTAGAACCTTTGCTCTGTATAGCTCTATCAGGGGGCAGACATGTTGTTTAGAATCTTTGCTCTGTATAGCTCTATCAGGGGGCGGACATGTTGTTTAGATTCTTTGCTCTGTATAGCTCTATCAGGGGGCAGACATGTTATTTAGAATCTTTGCTCTGTATAGCTCTATCAGGGGGCGGACATGTTATTTAGAATCTTTGCTCTGTATAGCTCTATCAGGGGGCAGACATGTTGTTTAGAATCTTTGCTCTGTATAGCTCTATCAGGGGGCGGACATGTTATTTAGAATCTTTGCTCTGTATAGCTCTATCAGGGGGCAGACATGTTGTTTAGAATCTTTGCTCTGTATAGCTCTATCAGGGGGTGGACATGTTGTTTAGAATCTTTGCTCTGTACAGCTCTATCAGGGGGCGGACATGTTGTTTGGAATCTTTGCTCTGTATAGCTCTATCAGGGGGCGGACATGCTGTTTAGAATCTTTGCTAATTTGTCAGATGTATGAGAGATATTTACTGATATTGGGGGTCCCGGTACTAAAAATGCCTAACGCATTTCACACCCAGCAGCGCTTATACGTGTTTCACTCTCCGTGCACAATGTGGTGGTCTTCCTCTCTGCCATGTGTCTATATGTGATACCACTTGTTGGGGTACAGTGAGGCCACCAGACTGGCAAACTTCCCATTGTCAAATTCTAGCTAGGAAACCGGACTGCCATATATATATATATATATATATATATATATATATATTTATATAGGTGCAAGAGTTAAAATATATACTGTGCAAGGAGCACAGCCTTCGGACCCATGTTCTGTCTGGCTTTAACTGGCCTGGAAAAGAAAGGCAATGTTTGTCTTAGCCTGATGGGAGTCATAATCCACAGCAGTCAGAAAGTTACCTCTCCTAGAGTCTCCTGTGAGGGGAGAATAGAGAGACCCTAGGCACAATGTGTTCCTCTCTATGTATTCTGGGTTTTCTCGTTACTTTTCACTGCTTACGAGTCAGGAATAAAGACATCTCCCTTTCCCCAGATCCAGTCAGGTCCCCTGATTAATACCAGTGATATGAGACCGTGCATTAGAGGGCAGTGTTACACTGTGGGTGAGACACTGTGTTACACTTCCAGCAGTATCGAATATTTGCTACAGAACTAAATAATGGAGGAATTAGCAGCCCAGACCTATAGGATGCACAGGTAGCTTTAGACACTGCTCCTTCATTCTGTAATCACATCACATCTGTGTCTCTGAGAAGGATAAATAGGGAGTTAAATGGGAATAAATTCCCCACCAATCACGGTGGAGTCTGCAGAGCAGAGCAGAGCAGGCCCATGCAGAGCAGAGCGAGCAGGCCCATGCAGAGCAATGTATTAAAAATAACACTGCGGATCATTATAATAAAACTCCATGATCTGTCATGTAGAGCGTTATACTGAGCTTTCCCATGCAGAGCATTATAAAATGATCCATACCAATATTTACCCTGCAGAGCATTATAATAAGATACAGAGCAATGGTTTGTCTTGCAGAGCATTATAAAAGGATTCAGAGCAATATTGTACCATGCAGAGCATTCTAATAGGATGCATAGCAATATTGTACCATGCAGAACATTCTAATAGGATGCATAGCAATATTGTATCATGCAGAGCATTCTAATAGGATGCATAGCAATATTGTATCATGCAGAGCATTCTAAGATGATGCAAAGCAATATTGTACCACGCAGAGCATTCTAATAGGATGCATAGCAATATTGTATCATGCAGAGCATTCTAATAGGATGCATAGCAATATTGTATCATGCAGAGCATTCTAATAGGATTCAGAGCAATATTCTACCATGCAGAGTATTCTAAGAAGATGCAGAGGCAGCAGAGCACTATTGTACCATTCTAATAGGATGCATAGCAATATTGTATCATGCAGAGCACTCTAAGGAGATTCAAAGTAATATCGCACCATGCAGAGCATTCTAAGACGATACAAAGCAATATTGTGCCATGCAGAGCATTCTAAGGAGATTCAGAGCAACATTGTACCGTGCAGAGCATTCTAAGCAGATCCAGAGCAATATTGTACCATGCAGAGCATTCTAAGCAGATCCAGAGCAATATTGTACCATGCAGAGCATTCTAAGCAGATCCAGAGCAATATTGTACCATGCAGAGCATTCTAAGCAGATCCAGAGCAACATTGTACCATGCAGAGCATTCTAAGCAGATCCAGAGCAATATTGTACCATGCAGAGCATTCTAAGAAGATCCAGAGCAATATTGTACCATGCAGAGCATTCTAAGCAGATCCAGAGCAATATTGTACCATGCAGAGCATTCTAAGCAGATCCAGAGCAATATTGTACCATGCAGAGCATTCTAAGGAGATTCAGAGCAACACTGTACCATGCAGAGCATTCTAAAAAGATTCACAGCAATATCGTACCATGCAGAGCATTCTTAGAAGATTCACAGCAGTATTGTACCATGCAGAGCATTCTAAAAAGATTCAGAGAAATATTGTGCCATGCAAAGCATTCTAAGAAGTTACAGAGCAATATTGTGCGATGCAGAGCATTCTAAGAAGTTACAGAGCAATATTGTGCGATGCAGAGCATTCTAAGAAGATTCAGAGTAATATTGTGCGATGCAGAGCATTCTAAGAAGATTCAGAGTAATATTGTGCGATGCAGAGCATTCTAAGAAGTTTCAGAGCAGTATTGTACCATGCAGAGCATTTTTAGAGAATTCAGAGTAGTACCCTGCCTTACAGAGCATTCTAACACACGGAGAATTGTCGGAAAATGCAGAGTATTTTCATCACTTGCAGAGCTGTACACCACCAGACAGAGCATGATTACAGCTTGCAGTGCCTTAAAGCAGTATGCAGCACAGAATCAGTGATTGCAGAGCTTTACAACGACAATCATGGAGACTGCAGAACACAAAGCACCAGGCGAGTGATCTACATCGAAGAATACAGAATAAAATATGACGTATCCGTCCATTTTTATACCTTATAATCTAGAAATGTATCTTGAAACTAACATTGGCAGATCTCCCTGCAGGAGACTCTGTGCTTTATAAGTCAGACACTCCCCCCCGCCTGGGTGAGGTAGGGTGCCCACCTGACCGATTACCACCAATTTATCCGAGCCCCCCTCGGCTTTATTCATGAAGGAGAGAAATGCAGGGAATTTAGACGGCAAGTTCAAACTTAAGGCCAAGGTAGCCGAGTTGGAAAAGTTTTCCTCCGCAGCTGATAGCCAATCAGAACAGGGGCTTGCCTAGCCTGTCTAATTGGGGTCTCTTGAGCTAAAGCAAAGACCCCTCTGCTGATTCCGTGTAAGAATGAGGGTCTCTATTTCTGTTAGTAGGAAGAGACAGTCGCCGACCAGACAGGATTACCTCCTTCTCAAAGAAACATGGCAGCTGACGGTCAGTATGTAAACTGCCGTGTACAAAATTACTATCGCATACCTCCCAACTCCCCCCCCCATGGCAAATTGGGAAACCCGGGAGGGGGCGGGCTCTTCGGGGGTGTAGGAGTCTGGGGAGGTGGGTGTCAGTGCCACAGCTGCAATGTGGGTGATGGGGCATGTAATGGGGTGATTGGGCATTTAATGTGTGTGAAATGTAGGTGATGGGTCATGTCGTGGGTGTGCAACGTGGGTGGGGGGATGCCCGAATTTTGTCTGCCTAGGGCAGCACAAATCCAAGATACACCACTAGTTGGGACATATGCTATCAAAGTGTTACACTGTGGGTGAGACACTGTGTTACACTTCCAGCAGTATCGAATATTTGCTACAGAACTAAATAATGGAGGAATTAGCAGCCCAGACCTATAGGATGCACAGGTAGCTTTAGACACTGCTCCTTCATTCTGTAATCACATCACATCTGTGTCTCTGAGAAGGATAAATAGGGAGTTAAATGGGAATAAATTCCCCACCAATCACGGTGGAGTCTGCAGAGCAGAGCAGAGCAGGCCCATGCAGAGCAGAGCGAGCAGGCCCATGCAGAGCAATGTATTAAAAATAACACTGCGGATCATTATAATAAAACTCCATGATCTGTCATGTAGAGCGTTATACTGAGCTTTCCCATGCAGAGCATTATAAAATGATCCATACCAATATTTACCCTGCAGAGCATTATAATAAGATACAGAGCAATGGTTTGTCTTGCAGAGCATTATAAAAGGATTCAGAGCAATATTGTACCATGCAGAGCATTCTAATAGGATGCATAGCAATATTGTACCATGCAGAACATTCTAATAGGATGCATAGCAATATTGTATCATGCAGAGCATTCTAATAGGATGCATAGCAATATTGTATCATGCAGAGCATTCTAAGATGATGCAAAGCAATATTGTACCACGCAGAGCATTCTAATAGGATGCATAGCAATATTGTATCATGCAGAGCATTCTAATAGGATGCATAGCAATATTGTATCATGCAGAGCATTCTAATAGGATTCAGAGCAATATTCTACCATGCAGAGTATTCTAAGAAGATGCAGAGGCAGCAGAGCACTATTGTACCATTCTAATAGGATGCATAGCAATATTGTATCATGCAGAGCACTCTAAGGAGATTCAAAGTAATATCGCACCATGCAGAGCATTCTAAGACGATACAAAGCAATATTGTGCCATGCAGAGCATTCTAAGGAGATTCAGAGCAACATTGTACCGTGCAGAGCATTCTAAGCAGATCCAGAGCAATATTGTACCATGCAGAGCATTCTAAGCAGATCCAGAGCAATATTGTACCATGCAGAGCATTCTAAGCAGATCCAGAGCAATATTGTACCATGCAGAGCATTCTAAGCAGATCCAGAGCAACATTGTACCATGCAGAGCATTCTAAGCAGATCCAGAGCAATATTGTACCATGCAGAGCATTCTAAGAAGATCCAGAGCAATATTGTACCATGCAGAGCATTCTAAGCAGATCCAGAGCAATATTGTACCATGCAGAGCATTCTAAGCAGATCCAGAGCAATATTGTACCATGCAGAGCATTCTAAGGAGATTCAGAGCAACACTGTACCATGCAGAGCATTCTAAAAAGATTCACAGCAATATCGTACCATGCAGAGCATTCTTAGAAGATTCACAGCAGTATTGTACCATGCAGAGCATTCTAAAAAGATTCAGAGAAATATTGTGCCATGCAAAGCATTCTAAGAAGTTACAGAGCAATATTGTGCGATGCAGAGCATTCTAAGAAGTTACAGAGCAATATTGTGCGATGCAGAGCATTCTAAGAAGATTCAGAGTAATATTGTGCGATGCAGAGCATTCTAAGAAGTTTCAGAGCAGTATTGTACCATGCAGAGCATTTTTAGAGAATTCAGAGTAGTACCCTGCCTTACAGAGCATTCTAACACACGGAGAATTGTCGGAAAATGCAGAGTATTTTCATCACTTGCAGAGCTGTACACCACCAGACAGAGCATGATTACAGCTTGCAGTGCCTTAAAGCAGTATGCAGCACAGAATCAGTGATTGCAGAGCTTTACAACGACAATCATGGAGACTGCAGAACACAAAGCACCAGGCGAGTGATCTACATCGAAGAATACAGAATAAAATATGACGTATCCGTCCATTTTTATACCTTATAATCTAGAAATGTATCTTGAAACTAACATTGGCAGATCTCCCTGCAGGAGACTCTGTGCTTTATAAGTCAGACACTCCCCCCCGCCTGGGTGAGGTAGGGTGCCCACCTGACCGATTACCACCAATTTATCCGAGCCCCCCTCGGCTTTATTCATGAAGGAGAGAAATGCAGGGAATTTAGACGGCAAGTTCAAACTTAAGGCCAAGGTAGCCGAGTTGGAAAAGTTTTCCTCCGCAGCTGATAGCCAATCAGAACAGGGGCTTGCCTAGCCTGTCTAATTGGGGTCTCTTGAGCTAAAGCAAAGACCCCTCTGCTGATTCCGTGTAAGAATGAGGGTCTCTATTTCTGTTAGTAGGAAGAGACAGTCGCCGACCAGACAGGATTACCTCCTTCTCAAAGAAACATGGCAGCTGACGGTCAGTATGTAAACTGCCGTGTACAAAATTACTATCGCATACCTCCCAACTCCCCCCCCCATGGCAAATTGGGAAACCCGGGAGGGGGCGGGCTCTTCGGGGGTGTAGGAGTCTGGGGAGGTGGGTGTCAGTGCCACAGCTGCAATGTGGGTGATGGGGCATGTAATGGGGTGATTGGGCATTTAATGTGTGTGAAATGTAGGTGATGGGTCATGTCGTGGGTGTGCAACGTGGGTGGGGGGATGCCCGAATTTTGTCTGCCTAGGGCAGCACAAATCCAAGATACACCACTAGTTGGGACATATGCTATCAAAGTACCTGCCAGTTTGTCCTCATACTGGAGATAAGTTTAGGTATCCTTTGTGTGTACTACTGAACAAGAATAAAAGCCCTTTGTGTGTACTACTGTCACTCTGTATAAGCAGGCTCCATCAGATTTACTACAGGAACAATAAGCATTTTTTGTTGTTGCTATTTTGTAGCTTTCAGGTAATCCATCCAGCCATATGATATAATGATGTAATCAATGACTTAATAACTTTATCATTAATATTTTATTACAATGTACAAATACTGGATACTGAATAGAGCTCACCTGCAAGGTTTGCTGACCTATTTCTAGATTGCAGTCTTACAAGGAAGCTGTCATCTAAACGGTGCTATAGATGTGTAAAGTATTATACAGGAAAATGTTCTATGTAGAACTGAAAGAGAGCATAACAAGAAAGGGCTTGTCTTTGTCTTGCTGGATCACTGTATTGAAATGATAACTGTGGAGCATAATTTATTGGAATCCATGGTAGGGAGACAGAGCTTTGTAACCATACAGCTTGCCACAGTAAAAGCTTTGCACCCACTCTGCTTACCTGTACAGTGTCAGACCTGTTTGCAGTGGCAACTTCTTTAAAAGAAAAAAAAAAACTATCACAACAAGAGGACATCGTCTTAAATTAGAGGAGCAAAGGTTTAAAGGTATTACTTTACTGAGGGGGCAGAAATTGGGCAGACTAGATGGGCGAATCGTTCTTATCTGCCGTCGAATTTCTCAATATTTAAAGCTATAGTGTACATAGAGTTAATGCTACCTTGTCTTTAAAAAAATACCGGCCAGGCTGGTGTCTCCATCAAGCCTGCCAGTATAATACCGGCCTGAGAGTAAAATACCGGCCAGGCTGGTGTCTCCATCAAGCCTGCCAGTATAATACCGGCCTGAGTGTAAAATACCGGCCAGGCTGGTGTGTCCATCAAGCCTGCCAGTATAATACCGGCCTGAGAGTAAAATACCGGCCAGGCTGGTGTGTTCATCAAGCCTGCCAGTATAATACCGGCCTGAGAGTAAAATACCGGCCAGGCTGGTGTGTCCATCAAGCCTGCCAGTATAATACCGGCCTGAGAGTAAAATACCGGCCAGGCTGGTGTGTCCATCAAGCCTGCCAGTGTAATACCGGCCTGAGAGTAAAATACCGGCCAGGCTGGTGTCTCCATCAAGCCTGCCAGTATAATACCGGCCTGAGAGTAAAATACCGGCCAGGCTGGTGTATCCATCAAGCCTGCCAGTATAATACCGGCCTGAGAGTAAAATACCGGCCAGGCTGGTGTATCCATCAAGCCTGCCAGTATAATACCGGCCTGAGAGTAAAATACCGGCCAGGCTGGTGTCTCTATCAAGCCTGCCAGTGTAATACTGGCCTGAGAGTAAAATACCGGCCAGGCTGGTGTGTTCATCAAGCCTGCCGGTATAATACCGGCCTGAGAGTAAAATACCGGCCAGGCTGGTGTCTCTATCAAGCCTGCCAGTGTAATACTGGCCTGAGAGTAAAATACCGGCCAGGCTGGTGTGTTCATCAAGCCTGCCAGTGTAATACCGGCCTGAGAGTAAAATACCGGCCAGGTTGGTGTCTCCATCAAGCCTGCCAGTATAATACCGGCCTGAGAGTAAAATACCGGCCAGGCTGGTGTATCCATCAAGCCTGCCAGTATAATACCGGCCTGAGTGTAAAATACCTGCCTAGCTGGTGTATCCATCAAGCCTGCCAGTATAATACCGGCCTGAGAGTAAAATACCGGCCAGGCTGGTGTCTCTATCAAGCCTGCCAGTATAATACCGGCCTGAGAGTAAAATACCGGCCAGGTTGGTGTCTCTATCAAGCCTGCCAGTATAATACCGGCCTGAGAGTAAAATACCGGCCAGGCTGGTGTCTCTATCAAGCCTGCCAGTGTAATACCGGCCTGAGAGTAAAATACCGGCCAGGCTGGTGTGTTCATCAAGCCTGCCAGTATAATACCGGCCTGAGAGTAAAATACCGGCCAGGCTGGTGTATCTATCAAGCCTGCCAGTGTAATACCGGCCTGAGAGTAAAATACCGGCCAGGCTGGTGTATCCATCAAGCCTGCCAGTATAATACCGGCCTGAGAGTAAAATACCGGCCAGGTTGGTGTGTCAATCAAGCCTGCCAGTATAATACCGGCCTGAGAGTAAAATACCGGCCAGGCTGGTGTGTTCATCAAGCCTGCCAGTATAATACCGGCCTGAGAGTAAAATACCGGCCAGGTTGGTGTGTCTATCAAGCCTGCCAGTATAATACCGGCCTGAGAGTAAAATACCGGCCAGGCTGGTGTGTTCATCAAGCCTGCCGGTATAATACCGGCCTGAGAGTAAAATACCGGCCAGGCTGGTGTCTCTATCAAGCCTGCCAGTGTAATACTGGCCTGAGAGTAAAATACCGGCCAGGCTGGTGTGTTCATCAAGCCTGCCAGTGTAATACCGGCCTGAGAGTAAAATACCGGCCAGGTTGGTGTCTCCATCAAGCCTGCCAGTATAATACCGGCCTGAGAGTAAAATACCGGCCAGGCTGGTGTATCCATCAAGCCTGCCAGTATAATACCGGCCTGAGTGTAAAATACCTGCCTAGCTGGTGTATCCATCAAGCCTGCCAGTATAATACCGGCCTGAGAGTAAAATACCGGCCAGGCTGGTGTCTCTATCAAGCCTGCCAGTATAATACCGGCCTGAGAGTAAAATACCGGCCAGGTTGGTGTCTCTATCAAGCCTGCCAGTATAATACCGGCCTGAGAGTAAAATACCGGCCAGGCTGGTGTCTCTATCAAGCCTGCCAGTGTAATACCGGCCTGAGAGTAAAATACCGGCCAGGCTGGTGTGTTCATCAAGCCTGCCAGTATAATACCGGCCTGAGAGTAAAATACCGGCCAGGTTGGTGTGTCTATCAAGCCTGCCAGTATAATACCGGCCTGAGAGTAAAATACCGGCCAGGCTGGTGTGTTCATCAAGCCTGCCAGTATAATACCGGCCTGAGAGTAAAATACCGGCCAGGTTGGTGTGTCTATCAAGCCTGCCAGTATAATACCGGCCTGAGAGTAAAATACCGGCCAGGCTGGTGTGTTCATCAAGCCTGCCAGTATAATACCGGCCTGAGAGTAAAATACCGGCCAGGTTGGTGTGTCTATCAAGCCTGCCAGTATAATACCGGCCTGAGTGTAAAATACCTGCCTAGCTGGTGTATCCATCAAGCCTGCCAGTATAATACCGGCCTGAGAGTAAAATACCGGCCAGGCTGGTGTCTCTATCAAGCCTGCCAGTATAATACCGGCCTGAGAGTAAAATACCGGCCAGGTTGGTGTCTCTATCAAGCCTGCCAGTATAATACCGGCCTGAGAGTAAAATACCGGCCAGGCTGGTGTCTCTATCAAGCCTGCCAGTGTAATACCGGCCTGAGAGTAAAATACCGGCCAGGCTGGTGTGTTCATCAAGCCTGCCAGTATAATACCGGCCTGAGAGTAAAATACCGGCCAGGCTGGTGTATCCATCAAGCCTGCCAGTATAATACCGGCCTGAGAGTAAAATACCGGCCAGGTTGGTGTGTCTATCAAGCCTGCCAGTATAATACCGGCCTGAGAGTAAAATACCGGCCAGGCTGGTGTGTTCATCAAGCCTGCCAGTATAATACCGGCCTGAGAGTAAAATACCGGCCAGGTTGGTGTGTCTATCAAGCCTGCCAGTATAATACCGGCCTGAGAGTAAAATACCGGCCAGGCTGGTGTGTTCATCAAGCCTGCCGGTATAATACCGGCCTGAGAGTAAAATACCGGCCAGGCTGGTGTCTCTATCAAGCCTGCCAGTGTAATACTGGCCTGAGAGTAAAATACCGGCCAGGCTGGTGTGTTCATCAAGCCTGCCAGTGTAATACCGGCCTGAGAGTAAAATACCGGCCAGGTTGGTGTCTCCATCAAGCCTGCCAGTATAATACCGGCCTGAGAGTAAAATACCGGCCAGGCTGGTGTATCCATCAAGCCTGCCAGTATAATACCGGCCTGAGTGTAAAATACCTGCCTAGCTGGTGTATCCATCAAGCCTGCCAGTATAATACCGGCCTGAGAGTAAAATACCGGCCAGGCTGGTGTCTCTATCAAGCCTGCCAGTATAATACCGGCCTGAGAGTAAAATACCGGCCAGGTTGGTGTCTCTATCAAGCCTGCCAGTATAATACCGGCCTGAGAGTAAAATACCGGCCAGGCTGGTGTCTCTATCAAGCCTGCCAGTGTAATACCGGCCTGAGAGTAAAATACCGGCCAGGCTGGTGTGTTCATCAAGCCTGCCAGTATAATACCGGCCTGAGAGTAAAATACCGGCCAGGCTGGTGTATCTATCAAGCCTGCCAGTGTAATACCGGCCTGAGAGTAAAATACCGGCCAGGCTGGTGTATCCATCAAGCCTGCCAGTATAATACCGGCCTGAGAGTAAAATACCGGCCAGGCTGGTGTGTTCATCAAGCCTGCCAGTATAATACCGGCCTGAGAGTAAAATACCGGCCTGGCTGGTGTGTCCATCAAGCCTGCCAGTATAATACCGGCCTGAGAGTAAAATACCGGCCAGGCTGGTGTATCTATCAAGCCTGCCAGTATAATACCGGCCTGAGAGTAAAATACTGGCCAGGCTGGTGTATCCATCAAGCCTGCCAGTATAATACCGGCCTGAGAGTAAAATACCGGCCAGGCTGGTGTATCCATCAAGCCTGCCAGTATAATACTGGCCTGAGAGTAAAATACCGGCCAGGCTGGTGTATCCATCAAGCCTGCAAGTGTAATACCGGCCTGAGAGTAAAATACCGGCCAGGTTGGTGTCTCTATCAAGCCTGCCAGTGTAATACCGGCCTGAGAGTAAAATACCGGCCAGGCTGGTGTGTCCATCAAGCCTGCCAGTATAATACCGGCCTGAGAGTAAAATACCGGCCAGGCTGGTGTATCCATCAAGCCTGCCAGTATAATACCGGCCTGAGAGTAAAATACCGGCCAGGCTGGTGTATCCATCAAGCCTGCCAGTATAATACCGGCCTGAGAGTAAAATACCGGCCAGGCTGGTGTGTTCATCAAGCCTGCCAGTGTAATACCGGCCTGAGAGTAAAATACCGGCCAGGCTGGTGTATCCATCAAGCCTGCCAGTATAATACCGGCCTGAGAGTAAAATACTGGCCAGGCTGGTGTATCCATCAAGCCTGCCAGTGTAATACCGGCCTGAGAGTAAAATACCGGCCAGGCTGGTGTATCCATCAAGCCTGCCAGTGTAATACTGGCCTGAGAGTAAAATACCGGCCAGGCTGGTGTGTCCATCAAGCCTGCCAGTGTAATACCGGCCTGAGAGTAAAATACCGGCCAGGCTGGTGTCTCTATCAAGCCTGCCAGTATAATACCGGCCTGAGAGTAAAATACCGGCCAGGCTGGTGTCTCTATCAAGCCTGCCAGTATAATACCGGCCTGAGAGTAAAATACCGGCCAGGCTGGTGTATCCATCAAGCCTGCCAGTATAATACCGGCCTGAGAGTAAAATACCGGCCAGGCTGGTGTGTCCATCAAGCCTGCCAGTGTAATACCGGCCTGAGAGTAAAATACCGGCCAGGCTGGTGTCTCTATCAAGCCTGCCAGTATAATACCGGCCTGAGAGTAAAATACCGGCCAGGCTGGTGTCTCTATCAAGCCTGCCAGTATAATACCGGCCTGAGAGTAAAATACCGGCCAGGCTGGTGTATCCATCAAGCCTGCCAGTATAATACCGGCCTGAGAGTAAAATACCGGCCAGACTGGTGTGTCCATCAAGCCTGCCAGTGTAATACCGGCCTGAGAGTAAAATACCGGCCAGGCTGGTGTATCCATCAAGCCTGCCAGTATAATACCGGCCTGAGAGTAAAATACCGGCCAGGTTGGTGTCTCTATCAAGCCTGCCAGTGTAATACCGGCCTGAGAGTAAAATACCGGCCAGGCTGGTGTATCCATCAAGCCTGCCAGTGTAATACCGGCCTGAGAGTAAAATACCGGCCAGGCTGGTGTCTCTATCAAGCCTGCCAGTATAATACCGGCCTGAGAGTAAAATACCGGCCAGGCTGGTGTCTCTATCAAGCCTGCCAGTGTAATACCGGCCTGAGAGTAAAATACCGGCCAGGCTGGTGTCTCTATCAAGCCTGCCAGTGTAATACTGGCCTGAGAGTAAAATACCGGCCAGGCTGGTGTCTCTATCAAGCCTGCCAGTGTAATACCGGCCTGAGAGTAAAATACCGGCCAGGTTGGTGTCTCTATCAAGCCTGCCAGTATAATACCGGCCTGAGAGTAAAATACCGGCCAGGCTGGTGTGTCCATCAAGCCTGCCAGTATAATACCGGCCTGAGAGTAAAATACCTGCCTGGTGGCAATGCTAAACATTAAAAAAATAACAAATAAATGCTGATTGCTGATAACTTATGTCAAGAGCCAAAAGGACTTATCCAACATGGTAGCAAGCTTGAAATGCACTGTAATCATCATATCTGCTGTATTAAGACTGCTGGATGGGAAGCGTAACTGATTATATCCTCTTATTTTTGTGGGCAGGATATATTTACATAACCAGCAAGCTAACTAATTACAGAAAGCAGGCACATTGGGGAATATTTGCTAATAGAGGGAAAACTGAATATATTTCAGTCTGTTAAAAGCTTCAAGTTATTAAATCTTTTTAACATTTAGCAATTTTTTATACCAATATATTTTTTTTTAAAACCCTGGGCGTCCGAACGGAAGGATGGAGGGGGTTCACCCCCCCACTTCTCATAATCCCTAATGCATCTATCATTTACCGTATTTGGGGGAGGGGGGGGAGGCGACGGGGATCAGTGTTTATAAACCCTGCCGTAGACCCTTTTATTCTGGTGTAGCCCCTCACTGCATTGAAAAATTAAGGCCACAGTAGCAGAGTTCAGCTCAATGGGGGGATTTTTCCAGCTCTGCTACTTTGGCCTTGAGTTTTTCTTATTCATTAGAGGGAAAATGCAGGGAATTGAGAAAGGAATCGTAAGCGTAAGGCCAAAATAGTAGAATTTGACATACAGAGTGGGAGAACTTTTCGTTGGACTTTATTTTGCATTTCCCTGCAGGTCAGGCCGGTAAGTAATTGGCTTGAAGGCAATGGTAAGTCTATAGAGCATGGCCGGTATTATTATTTGAAGAAAGGATAGTAACCCTAGAAGTGGGTGGGGTTTGGGAGAATACCGAGAGATACAATATGGAGGGCACCAGTTCAGATGCAAATAATATTATGCAAATTGGCACTTTCACGAAACAAAAATGAGCATAGCATTTGCCACGGCTGTGTTTTACTGTATTATGCAGGAGTTTAATGACAGCTTGCTTTTAAAGTAAAGGATGTGTAGAATACGTTTAAATGCAGCATGGCAGAATGCTAAAAGCCTTGTTTTGACATAAAGGTTAGCTGGATACAGATTGATCCCTCTAGTGAGTAATAAGTGGATGTCAGGGTGATTATCAAGCTAATAAAGCTAAATAGTATTGTGTGATTGTAAAGCTTTAACAACATGTATTATTATTATAATTATTGTGGTGGGACTCATCTTATGTCTGGGTGCTTTCATAGGTCCTTAGCTCAAGTCTATGCCCCTTCCTCTGAGGCAGGGGTGGGGGGGTTAATTCTGAGAGGAGACAGGTAAGTGTGTATGAGAGGGTACGGCTGGGGAAAGGACCTCTGTATCCCGGGAAGGTTACCTAGTTTAATTGTACTTATTATATCAACCTCATAAGGATGGATGCATGAGTTGGTCCTGCCAGGAGTCAAACCTGCAAGCTTCTGGACTGATAATATTCTCCAGTTGATTCACTAGCCCAGAGCTTGACAAATCCCAGGAGCCTGGCTCCTAAAATACCTACTGCTAAGTTGTTTTATTGTTCCCTTTCCCTGGCTCCAAAAAAACAACAAAAAACCTAACTGCGCTAGGGGGGGGGGGGGGGGGGGGGGGAGGGTGTGGGGGGGGGGGGGGGGGTCCATGACAAGCTGTTAGTTTCCAGTGTGCCCATTGGATGGTAAAAGATCCGACTCCACGTGAACCTCCTGAAGACAGTCGCGGCTCTTGGAAAAGTCCAACTGAGAACATTGAGCCTTTCCTGCCACCTGGGTTTATCACGCCTGCTCTAATAGTGGCGCCTTCATCTGTGGACCATACCAACTTGCATCCTAGAGAAGGGAGGCCTTGCATATATATGGGTGGCATGCCCCTCCTTTATTGGGCTTATTCTTCTTTGGAACCTTTTCCTGAACATCCCCAGACTCTGTGCGGTGCTGGAAGACGACCATAACGACTCGTATTAGTCCTACAGCCGCTATTTGAGAACATCACGGTTACACATACTCAAGAGCACAATGGGAGACTCACTGAGCTACATCCCATAAATCCACATTCAAATTCTTCTGCAAGCGGGATTGTGCTGGTCTTAAGATGGGAAGATATCATCCTAAGACCCTCTTATGTTGACACGCTTCCCTTTTGTGGTTCACTGAAGGAGGAAAGTCTACCTTAAATAATCACAAACCGTTAAATCCTATGACGGCCTCGGAATCCGTTCGTACGCGATACAGACCCGACGTACAGATTTACAGGACAATATTTGTTTTTTTTCGTCGAGCGAAGAAATCATCCAGACGGTGGAGATTATTATCGCTGCTTCTCAAATTAAAGGGTACTTGTGAGAGATTAATCTAACAAGTACAAATTGGAGCTTTAAACCACTCATAAAAGAAATACTCGTCCTATAATATATGGTGTGTGGTCCCGGTACGATCAACAGAGAAATGTAGACTGATACTTACAGCTGACAAAAGACCTTATGGCAAATCTCCTAACAGAAAGTACATGGAAACACTACAAGAACTGCAAATGATACCAACTGGAGGAAAAGGAATCTTGGAAAGTTTCTAATAAATGAAATATCTGGTGATAATCTTTACAGAAATATATGGACAGTGCCGTGCTATATATTTGGATGTTACAAAATAAGGAGAATAGATCTCAAACTCTTTCAAATGCTATGTGCAGTGAATTTATGAGCTCGCAAAGTTTTATGTGTGTGAGTGTATCAGAGAGCTCCACAGCAATACAACTAATGTGCAGTGTGTGAGTGTATCACAGACTCCACAGCAATACAACTAATGTGCAGTGTGTGAATGTATCACAGACTCCACAGCCAAAAATCTCACAGTAATGTGCAGTGTGTGAGTGTATCACAGACTCCACAGCAATAAAACTCACAGTAATGTGCAGTGTGTGAGTGTATCACAGACTCCACAGCAATACAACTCACAGTAATGTGCAGTGTTTGAGTGTATCACAGACTCCACAGCAGTAAAACTCACAGTAATGTGCAGCGTGTGAGTGTATCACAGACTCCACAGCAATAAAACTCACAGTAATGTGCAGCGTGTGAGTGTATCACAGACTCCACAGCAATAAAACTCACAGTAATGTGCAGTGTGTGAGTGTATCACAGACTCCACAGCAATAAAACTCACAGTAATGTGCAGTGTGTGAGTGTATCACAGACTCCACAGCAATAAAACTCACAGTAATGTGCAGTGTGTGAGCGTATCACAGACTCCACAGCAATAAAACTCACAGTAATGTGCAGTGTGTGAGTGTATCACAGACTCCACAGCAATACAACTAATGTGCAGTGTGTGAGTGTATCACAGACTCCACAGCCAAAAATCTCACAGTAATGTGCAGCGTGTGAGTGTATCACAGACTCCACAGCAATAAAACTCACAATAATGTGCAGTGTGTGACTGTATCACAGACTCCACAGCAATAAAACTCACAGTAATGTGCAGTGTGTGTGTGTATCACAGACTCCACAGCCAAAAATCTAACAGTAATGTGCAGTGTGTGAGTGTATCACAGACTCCACAGCAATAAAACTCACAGTAATGTGCAGTGTGTGAGTGTATCACAGACTCCACAGCAATAAAACTCACAGTAATGTGCGATGTGTGAGTATATCACAGACTCAACAGCAATAAAACTCACAGTAATGTGCAGTGTGTGAGTGTATTACAGACTCCACAGCAATAAAACTCACAGTAACGTGCAGTGTGTGAGTGTATTACAGACTCCACAGCAATAAAACTCACAGTAATGTGCAGTGTGTGAGTGTATTACAGACTCCACAGCAATAAAACTCACAGTAATGTGCAGTGTGTGAGTGTATTACAGACTCCACAGCAATAAAACTCACAGTAATGTGCAGTGTGTGAGTGTATCACAGACTCCACAGCAATAAAACACAGTAATGTGCACTGTGTGAGTGTATCACAGACTCCACAGCAATAAAACACAGTAATGTGCTGCGTGTGAGTGTATCACAGACTCCACAGCAATAATACTCACAGTAATGTGCAGTGTGTGAGAATAATACTCACAGTAATTTGCAGTGTGCGAGTTTGTTTTAAAATATGTTTTAGTCTAAACTGTGGGATACATGAGTTTTTGGGAAGATTACTTAACCCACCCAAAGTACATAAGGTTTGGAGTGAAGGGGTGATGGGCTCCCCGCTCCCTGGATGTTCAGTGCTGTGGCATTTACACTCGTTTGATGCATCGCTAAAGCTGGCTGCATAAAAATGTGTCTCTTTGAAATATTTTCTCATTAGTCCAGTCTGTCAGGTAAAGTGCAGAGCGCTCAGCTCCGGCGCATTCATTTCCTGTCTCCGTTTCATCAAAACATGCAACCTAACACTTTAGCACTGACACAGACATTAGAGAGCCGTTACAGGAATGCAAACCCTCGTCTGTCCACACAGTGCCCCTCCATCCCCACTGGCTTTACTGTGATGATGGGTCAGAGGCAGTGAGGGTGAGGCAAACAGATTTCTTGTTGCTTTAAACCCAAACTAGACCTGGACATTTATTACCTCGTCCAGAGTGATCGGAGGGTTCAAACATTAAACAGACTGTAAAGTGTTATAACAAAAAAAATCCCTTACTCAGGCTTTCTTAACAAGAATTATCTTCTTGGAGCTTGGGAAAGTTCAGATGGGGTCTGTTTATTAAACAGTGAACTGACAACGGCAAAAATAAGGCCTTTATAGGTAGGAATTATAGGCAAGAATAGGAGAATTTTACCTGCTCGGGCCTTTGTGTCTTTGCCGTGAAATGCGTTTCATGTCTTGTGGCTTTTGTGTATTTTGACATATAACGTCACAAGGATCACCTACAACTTTTTCTATTGATTTTTTTTTTTGCATTTTGTTTACTTCTCAGCTCTGTGTTTGCAAATAGGGAATGAAAAGATTAATCATGCCTGTCGCGTTTCACAAACATGTTTAGTAGCTTTTGTGAAAAGACATACATTTTTATTTTGTTTTATTTTTTTAAATGTGAATGTGTCGGGTATGGTTTATGCAGGGTGAATAAGAATGAGACTAGGCATAGAGGTGAAACGCGTTTGGTCTCATGTAGCTTTTTATGTACTTGCTATTCAGGATTTCTAATAATGCTTTCAGTAATGTTAATAGATGTTTGTTTGAATGCATATGTACAGTGACTGTGCATTTTACATGCAATCTCCTTGTAAAACTGGAATAGATAGAAGTGCTATTTTTATTCAAACACCACTGGCTTTTATAGCAGACCTGCTTTTTAGTTGGGCGCTGGGAGCATATACTGCATCTCTTCCTCCTTTTGCACAGTTGAATTTTGGGAGCAGTCAACTAGGCTGAAGAAATCACCAAATAAATTTGTTTTCCATATTATTTAAAACTTCTTCTTTTTTTTTCCCAACAGAAATTCAGCAGACAGGTCACCTACAAAAACAAAACATTTTTAAAAAAAAGTTTCATTTTTTTTTAATAAGTTCAAAAGTGGTTGATATTTTAATATAATTGAGTACACATTTTTTTTTTCAGCAGACAAAACTACATTTTCTACCACTTTTTCATTGGGCACAGGGGATATATTACATCACTTCCTCATTTTTCATGGAAGACACCCCCAAATTAATTTGTTAGACAGATTATTTTTAAACAAATCTGCTGCCAGGTTAACATAAAAAAAAAATTAATAATAATAATAATAAACAAAATATATACATATCTATTATAGGTCAACCACAATGTGCACAACTTTTCCTGCAATAACTCTTGTAGATATGATATTGTGTTATCTTTATAAACTTCAGCCCGCTATCTCCACAAGTAATTATTTGTAGCAAACATCCTGTCACCTTATCCTTAAAAAAAAAAAAAAAAAAAGAGACAAAACAAAGTATTATGGCAAATTGCAATATCTTCAATATCTCCTCCTGTAGCAGGTCTGCCACTGTTTAATTAAATAAATTAAACCTTACGATACATAATTAAGTCCTCTGGGAGCAGGGCTAGAACAGCGCTCTAAATTATATCATAAGATAATGTAACAAGAAAAATAAATATATATATAAATATATATATATATATATATATAAATAATGGTAATAGCTAGAACTGTAAATACAGTGAGGCAGAATAAACTATTTAATTAGCAGCTACAGAAAGATGGTTTATAAAGCAAATAGCAAAGCATTGGGGGGTCTATAGAGATGCCCTGAGAATGGATTTATATCTGAGCCCGCATAGCCATAAACACGATCCCCCCCATCCCAAAAAAAGTATGTATGTTTGGTGAGTGGGAGCCCCGCTGCTTTGATTTCTTCCAGAGGGGCATATATTTTTTCCCAGTATAATCAATGTTTAGATGATACTCTCCCTTTAATGGTACTCGTTTTTAACCACCCTCAGAAGGACGAAAGGGTGCGTGAACCTTGCCTGTGATTGAACCTGCAACCCTGATTTTTTTTTTCTTTTTACAGATTCTACAGATGGTGCATCATCCAACGTGGGAAGAGTTTGCAAATTTAAAACAGAAGCCTCTTGTAAATACAGGTGTTCCAGCTTCCTCCTCCTTCCCAAACTCCCCCACTGATCAGGGTCCGGCTCTAGAAATTACTGTCTTTATTACATCCCAACCTTTTTTTTTACATGCTCTGTATTGTGTCAACACTCAGACTGAGGGATTTTGCTCTCTGGCAGGATTAACACAAGAGCAGGGAAATGAGGGTTTTTAGAATATTTCCTGGGCTCAGAACAAAACCTTCTACAAACTCAGGCTAGGTGCTAATGTCAGCTGAATCCTCAGAATAGCTCAGACCTAATGATGCTGAGGCATCGCCCCGGGAGCGGGCGGGAGGAAGAGGTCGGTGGTACTAGAGGTATAATTATACACAGAATGTGTTGGTTTTATCTGAGCTGGGCTGATGCAGAGAGAACACACAGGGCCTGGATTTGTAAACACTTTATGCCAACATGGTGTTTAATTCGCACACTTTCCTGAGGAATATAATAATCGGAATATAATAATACGAGGAGCAATAGTGCATCCAAGGGATATATTAACCTGCTGGTAATTATAAGGATGAGCAGTGTAATACATTATAATGTGAGGATTAGAAGACGTGTGATATAAACTCACATTACAATGTAATGATGCCATAGGGTAGCTTTGGTTAACCTACAGCACATGCGCCTCTGCTGGTCAAACCAATGTCCTCTCGGGCCGCCTCGCCTGCTAGTCACCTGAAGTCAGAGCGTTGGGGGGTGATATGACCAGGCTGCCTGCCAATAGACACCAGGGAACACAGGCATGGGTGCTGGGATAAGTCAGGGATGCTGGAGCAAGTTCTTGGGATGCAATCTGTGTGCTTGGACGAAACGTGTGTGCAGTCTGGGTGCTGGGGTAAGTCTTGTGTTTCAAATCTGGGTGTTGGGGCAATTCCTGTGTATGCAATCTGGGTGCTGAAGCAAGTCTTTTGTGTGCAGTCTGGGTGCTGGGGCAAGCCCTTTGTGTGCAGTTGGGGTGCTGGGTCAAGTCCCGTTGTTGCAATCTGGATGCTCAGACCAGACCTGTGTACAATGGCCGCTCATACACATATACATAAATTATAGGGTATCACAATCATGGCAAGGTGGACAAAGACAGGGAGTAATGTTCAGTGTGTGAGCATATTACAGAGCTCTACAGCTATAAAACACAAAGTAATGTGCAGTGTGTGAGCATATCACAGAGCTCCACAGCAATAAAACTCACAGTAATGTACAGTATGTGAGTCTATAACAGACTCCACAGCAATAAAACTCACAGTAATGTGCAGTGTGTGAGCAAATCACAGAGCTCCACAGCAATAAAACTCACAGTAATGTGCAGTATGTGAGTCTATAACAGACTCCACAGCAATAAAACTCACAGTAATGTTCAGTATGTGAGTGTATCACCGACTCCACAGCAATAAAACTCCCAGTAATGTGCAGTATGTGAATGTATCACAGACTCCACAGCAATAATACTCACAGTAATGTGCAGTGTGTGAGTGTATCACAGACTCCACAGCAATAAAACTCACAGTAATGTGCAGTGTGTGAGTGTATCACAGACTCCACAGCAATAAAACTCACAGTAATGTGCAGTGTGTGAGTGTATCACAGACTCCACAGCAATAAAACTCCTAGTAATGTGCAGTGTGTGAGTGTATCACAGACTCCACAGCAATAATACTCACAGTAATGTGCAGCGTGTGAGTGTATCACAGACTGCACAGCAATAAAACTCCCAGTAATGTGCAGTATGTGAATGTATCACAGACTCCACAGCAATAAAACTCACAGTAATGTGTAGCATGTGAGTGTATCACAGACTCCACAGCAATGAAACTCACAGTAATGTGCAGTGTGTGAGTGTATCACAGACTCCACAGCAATAAAACTCACAGTAATGTGCAGTGTGTGAGTGTATCACAGACTCCACAGCAATAAAACTCACAATAATGTGCAGCGTGTGAGTGTATCACAGACTCCACAGCAATAAAACTCCCAGTAATATGCAGTGTGTATGAAACATTGGGAGTCATGTACAAGTCCTATCATCCAACAAGTCCTAAAGTAGGGATAAGCTGCTGGGCTGGGAAATGTTCCCAGTTATGTGAAATGGTCAGTCCAGGCCTTTCTGCAAGGCGCCATCTTGTTGAATAGAGGGCTCAGCTACAACCGAAGTGGAAAAAATAACTTTATGCCCAAACAAATGAATTTTTCTTTTAGCAGATTCTGTCCTTTTGCAAATTACAGCTTTGTGAAATGTGACATTAGGAGACGGCTGTGACACATGCTGAACTATGCCTGAAATCAAGGAGAATGGAAATAAACTGCAGCAAGATTACTGGGTCTGGGAGGTGAAAACTGCGCAACAGATCCGCCAGACAGAGGCTATTCCCCCCGGATGAAGGCTGGAACAGGTTTTAAATAAGTGCATCTTCATCCTACTTAGCAATGTGTGTCCTGTTTACTTTCCAAAGGACGAACAAAAAGGGGCACCATTTTCTATCATTTGTAGGACAAAAAAACCTGAGAGATTTAATAGAATGTGCAGCAGCCAATAATAAATACACACGACTTATTCAGCAGCTTCTCAACGTCTTTTTATATTTATTACTATGACCGATGACCTTTTTTTTAGTTCTAAATAATGATTATAATCGGTGAAAGTTCTGCAAGAACATGTTTTGCGATACAGGGGATAAATATCACATAGCTGAACACAAGACAGAACAAGAACAAACGTCACATGTAAAGATTCCTAAAGGTGCGGGACTGTCGTATATCCCACACCTTTTAACAATGCAATAGCTGCCAACCGGCTCGGTCTTCCAGACACAGTCTTTGATTTTTGCTTCAGAGCATTAATGATGAATAATGATTTATACATTGCGTTGGTAGAATTGCAGTAAATGCATAAAATAAGAGAAATATATGTTTTTAATATGTCTGTGGCGTCTCCTACTTATGACATCACCTAGTGGTTTGATATGCAAATTAAACATTTCCCACTGAAAGGTGACAGGGTCTCTTTAAGCAGTGGGTTTACACAAAGAAGTGACGAGTTCTAGCACAGAATTTGCAGGGGGCGGCCATCTATTTCAGTTTGTAATCTCATGTTTAATTTACTTACACACATCATGTTAGCAGCTCCCATTGGTTCTCTCAAATCTGGCTGGAGCCAAAAAAAAAACAAAAAATAATAGCTATACTTCCAATGTGTACATAGATGTATTGTACAGAGCTATCATCTGCACCATGTGTACAACAAAGGCAGTCCGAATTGCCATTTTTTTTTGCAGGATTTGTATAACAAATAATGCAAGTGTTCCTACTTCATCATTCAAGGAGTGGATCCTGTAAGAACTATCTTGATAAACTAACTGATTTTCTAATAAATTCTACATTATGGCATGTAAACGTTATATCTATCCTTCAAAAAAGGAAGGATTTTTTAAAAATGGCCGATCATACAGCTGTATGCATGGGATCTAAAGGAGGTGGAGTTAAGGATAAGATCTATTCAGGTCTATAGCAAGAAAACTGTAGCAATCCAGAGAGTGAGATTGAGAGGAAAGCCTGCTTAGGGGACAAGTAATAAAATAGTGTCATTTTTTTGCCTTCAATGTTAACCCTTTTGGCTATGGATGCGGCACCCTTTCATTCTCAGGGTTAAACGGTTGAATAGTGCTCTCTGCAGTAGACTTGTACACCGAGCCATGATATTGTGGTGTATTATGAAGGAAGATGAAAGCAGGGACGAAGGATTGAGCTCTCTGTGTGCGACTGCCTGCAACAGTGAGCCGGTGAGGCCAAAGCCATGGTATATGTGTGTTTCTCCTCGCGTAGGAACAGGACTAATGAAAGGAAGCAAGCGACTGACTCATTAGAAGCACACAAAGCTTTAATCGCCTCCCCTGCTGCTTCACTATTTTCCTCTCTAAGCAGGTTTGTTTTAAATGACTCTGCAGTAGGAATCGGGCTTGATTAAAAAATAATTTAGCATTTCGCACAAATTGGCTTTTTTAATTTTTAAAAAAAATCTTTATAAGAAATACAGTAAATCCGTTGGGAATGGTGCGCCAGCATTTTACCAGTAAGAAGAGAAGTGGAGACTGGATTATATTATATACGTCATCCTTGTCAGCGGAGCTTACAATCTATTTTTTTTCTGAATGCCGGAGGGTTATAGGATCACGCCGGTCTGAAAATAAAGTTGGACAAATAAAACTACATTAAAAGCCGACACTTTAAAATGAAATATTAATTTATTTTTAGAGCTTTTTTCCCCCTCTTTCTAGTATTTGCAATACTTTCTCCTGGGGATTAAAAAGATTTCTTGGTCTGAGCAAAAAAAATGGACCTACCCATCATCTCCTTGGAGCCAGTCACAGGTCACAGGGCTCCCATACACTTCACTCCTGCAGAGATGCACATGCGCCAGATGCCAGTGATATCACCAATACACTTAATACAACTGTCCTATCCCCCCAATATTGCTGTCAAAACAAACAAACAAGGAGCCAGTTGCCAGATCCTGAAAGACGATCCAGCAAATGTGAACGAAAAATGTCTAGAGCAGAGCATTTTACTTCTCTGCATTGCATCTGTTTGCAAAAAACACCTGCACAGTCCACAGGTTAAACACTACCAGATGCAATGTTATTGAAATGAATGGATAAGCCAAGGTAGTCCTAGCTGCCCATTATCTATAGAAACAACAATTTGGTCTATTATACCCTGGTCTGTTATTATCTCTCACCAGAGCTACAAAATTACAAAAATGGTGGGCTTTGGTCACGAACAGGGAATTGAGAAGGGAATTTCAAACTTAAGGCCAAAGTAGCCAAGTTGGAAAAATTCTCCAACACCCTTGTCATTTGCATCTTTCATGATTAAAGCATTAAATAATATTTCAGAGGTTGGCAGACTGGTATTCTTTAAATTCAGGATTAATTTGCAGGATGCCACTTTGCTGTCATATTACACAGCCTGGGCTATATGTTTGCTCCTAAAGCCGCGTTATATGATACTAAGCTACCGCTGAATAAATGAGGATTCTACAAGGGCCCAAATCAGCTTTACTCCTGTGTTTACTAAAGAGAAGATTTGGTTTGTGTTTTTCGTGGGGCTAATGATAAAATTGCTGTAACTGACTTACCTTAGCAGTGTAGTAACTGTTTTATATTGACATGTAAGCGATACATATCTCTCTATATGATATTGTTTATATGGCAGTAACTGCTCATGCAAAATTGTTATTGAGTTTTAAAAATATATAATTTTGCCGTCAAGTATTTTTTTTTTTATCCAGAAAATCACATCTATTTCCATTTCTGCATCTTGCCTGCCACTTTCTACAAGTTACTATAATGTTCATATAGAAATGATTTAATGGCAGAACACGAATAAAGCACCTTATTGAGCCCTCTTTGCTCCAAACAGCTCTATCAGGGGGCAGACATGTTGGTTAGAATCCTTGCTCTGTATAGCTCTATCAGGGGGCGGAGATGTTGTTTATTATCTTTACTCTGTATAGCTCTATCAGGGGGCGGACATGTTGTTTAGAATCTTTGCTCTGTATAGCCCTATCAGGGGCGGACATGTTGTTTAGAATATTTGCTCTGTATAGCTCTATCAGGGGACAGACATGTTGTTTAGAATCTTTGCTCTGTATAGCTCTATCAGGGGGCAGACATGTTGATTAGAATCTTTGCTCTGTATATCTCTATCAGGGGTGGACATGTTGTTTAGAATCTTTGCTCTGTATAGCTCTATCAGGGGGTGGACATGTTGTTTAGAATCTTTGCTCTGTATAGCTCTATCAGGGTCGGACATGTTGTTTAGAATCTTTGCTCTGTATAGTTATATCATGGGGTGGACATGTTGTTTAGAATTTTTGCTCTGTATGGCTCTATCAGGGGGCGGACATGTTGTTTAGAATCTTTGCTCTGTATAGCCCTATCAGGGGCGGACATGTTGTTTAGAATATTTGCTCTGTATAGCTCTATCAGGGGACAGACATGTTGTTTAGAATCTTTGCTCTGTATATCTCTATCAGGGGGCGGACATGTTGTTTAGCATCTTTGCTCTGTATAGCTCTATCAGGGGGCGGGCATGTTGTTTAGCATCTTTGCTCTGTATAGCTCTATCAGGGGGCGGACATGTTGTTCAGAATCTTTGCTCCGTATAGCTCCCTCAGGGGGCGGACATGTTGTTCAGAATCTTTGCTCCGTATAGCTCCCTCAGGGGGCAGACATGTTGTTTAGAATCTTCGGTCAGGTGACTCAAGGTGAATGAAGATTGTAAACATCATGTCTGCCCCCTGATAGAATTATAGAGCTAAGAAGAATCAATAAGGTACTAGATTTTCAGTTCTATTTAAAGCCGCCTTGATTGATGCAATCTTTCAATTAAACATACCGTAAGTTGTTTTTTTTGCCCACAGTTGTAAATTAAATAGTTTCATGAGCATAAGAGGTTAACAGACACAAATGAGAGGCAAACGGAAGATGAAAAAAATGAAGAGGGAAAGTTTTTTGGATGCAGAGTTATACACGGGTTTCTCCCCCTTCTTCCCCCACACTCAGTAATTTGAAGGTAAAGTGCTTTTTCTTTCTCCCGTTCTCACATCGTGCAGAGAAAACTCACTTAAAACCTGCATTTCCCAAATATCTTATTGTCGACCTCAGAAAGGTATTTTGTGCTCCCTGCATATTTCACAGTACATTTGAATAAAAGAACTCGAAAGTCACTAACGAGGCTGAAAGGCGACCTGCACTGCTCTTTTTAGGAAGAAAAGCCCCCCACTGTCTTCTATTGTTGGCAACACAATTTAATGCAAAAGGAAATCAGTCCTGTTCCTAAAAGATCCTAGTGGGAAGGAGAGATGCCCACCGAGGAGGCGGGGTGTGTTGCTAAGCGATGACTTATTTCTTATTGTATATAAAATGCCAATGCTGGGAGATGGGTCCCAATAAATGGGGCACAACAGGCCGTAGCCGCACGTCACACTTTCTAGTACCCTCGGGCTTTGAAAAGGCTGATGGTTTTATTCCAAATCCGCAGTGAATTAATACATGATTTAAGTATATTATATGCAGGAAATGTACTTAATAAATCCAAGGGTATACAGGGAAAGTTAAAACTGAAACCCTTCAGCCATGGCTGTAATACAGCCCCGTCATTAGACCAATTCAGATATAATACACTGGAGTGTTAACAAACTCTGATATTATATTATGGGGTCCCTGACTCTCTAATATAATATGCTGTATGCAAGAGGACAGGGCCTCAATCAGGATCTTTACTGAACAAATGGACTGCACCCACCCCCACAGCACTCACTGCACCTGATTGCACCCACATAACTTGCCATAGCACCACCTTACAGCTCCCACGGTACTTAACAGAGCACCCAGCTTGCACCCACATGTCTTGCCAGAACATAGAGATTGCATACACAGGACTTGACAGAGAACCTAGATTGCATCCAGAAGTCTTGCCAGAGCACCTAGATCACACACCCTGAAAATGCCCCAGCACCCAGATTGTACACCCAGTACATTACCCCCGCACCCAGGTTGTACACCCAGTACATGCCCCAGCACCCAAATTGCACACTCAGTACATGCCCCTGCACCCAGATTGCACACCTAGTAAATGCCCCAGCACCCAGATTGCACACCCAGTACATGCCCCAGCACCAAGATTGCACACCCAACATGCCCCAGCACTCAGATTGAGCCAAAAGAAGGCAAATAAAAAAAAAATATTTCCGCAATTTTGAATACTGCTTTCATTAGGGTAGGAAAATCCTCTTGGCTCCAAATGGCAGATTTTGGCACTAAGGCTTCCAGCAGGCTGGTAAAAATAGTCTTGAAACCAAATTTAAGTCTGTTGGGCCAATAGCATGTCTGATATTTTATCAAAGGAAAGGTGGCCATCCCATTAAGGATGCATGACTTGCCTGGCACGTTGGCACGTCATACGTGTAAACAGGGCACAATTTAAGAAAAGAACCAAGATAAATATGGCATAAGAAGTAAGCCATAAAATACCTTAAAAACAATATATAGTTTGTATGACTAAGAGAAGAAAAGAATTACAATTACATACACATAACAAAAATACCCTAAAAAGCTCTTGCCTTTAAGGGGTTAAGCCAATGATCCATTTTAAAACCTTATCCTTGGCAAACTCCAATAAAACTATCTGTGTAGAGTCCATCTATCTGTGCAGAGTCCATCTATCTGTGTAGAGTCCATCTATCTGTGCAGAGTCCATCTATCTGTGCAGAGTCCATCTATCTGTGTAGAGTCCATCTATCTGTGCAGAGTCCATCTATCTGTGCAGAGTCCATCTATCTGTGCAGAGTCCATCTATTTGTGTAGAGTCCATCTATCTGTGCAGAGTCCATCTATCTGTGCAGAGTCCATCTATCTGTGCAGAGTCCATCTATCTGTGTAGAGTCCATCTATCTGTGCAGAGTCCATCTATCTGTGTAGAGTCCATCTATCTGTGTAGAGTCCATCTATCTGTGCAGAGTCCATCTATCTGTGTAGAGTCCATCTATCTGTGCAGAGTCCATCTATCTGTGCAGAGTCCATCTATCTGTGTAGAGTCCATCTATCTGTGCAGAGTCCATCTATCTGTGTAGAGTCCATCTATCTGTGCAGAGTCCATCTATCTGTGCAGAGTCCATCTATCTGTGTAGAGTCCATCTATCTGTGCAGAGTCCATCTATCTGTGCAGAGTCCATCTATCTGTGCAGAGTCCATCTATCTGTGTAGAGTCCATCTATCTGTGCAGAGTCCATCTATCTGTGTAGAGTCCATCTATCTGTGCAGAGTCCATCTATCTGTGTAGAGTCCATCTATCTGTGCAGAGTCCATCTATCTGTGCAGAGTCCATCTATCTGTGTAGAGTCCATCTATCTGTGCAGAGTCCATCTATCTGTGTAGAGTCCATCTATCTGTGCAGAGTCCATCTATCTGTGTAGAGTCCATCTATCTGTGTAGAGTCCATCTATCTGTGCAGAGTCCATCTATCTGTGTAGAGTCCATCTATCTGTGCAGAGTCCATCTATCTGTGTAGAGTCCATCTATCTGTGCAGAGTCCATCTATCTGTGTAGAGTCCATCTATCTGTGCAGAGTCCATCTATCTGTGCAGAGTCCATCTATCTGTGCAGAGTCCATCTATCTGTGCAGAGTCCATCTATTTGTGTAGAGTCCATCTATCTGTGTAGAGTCCATCTATCTGTGCAGAGTCCATCTATCTGTGCAGAGTCCATCTATCTGTGCAGAGTCCATCTATCTGTGTAGAGTCCATCTATCTGTGCAGAGTCCATCTATCTGTGTAGAGTCCATCTATCTGTGCAGAGTCCATCTATCTGTGTAGAGTCCATCTATCTGTGTAGAGTCCATCTATCTGTGCAGAGTCCATCTATCTGTGTAGAGTCCATCTATCTGTGCAGAGTCCATCTATCTGTGCAGAGTCCATCTATCTGTGCAGAGTCCATCTATCTGTGCAGAGTCCATCTATCTGTGTAGAGTCCATCTATCTGTGTAGAGTCCATCTATCTGTGCAGAGTCCATCTATCTGTGTAGAGTCCATCTATCTGTGCAGAGTCCATCTATCTGTGTAGAGTCCATCTATCTGTGCAGAGTCCATCTATCTGTGTAGAGTCCATCTATTTGTGCAGAGTCCATCTATCTGTGCAGAGTCCATCTATCTGTGCAGAGTCCATCTATCTGTGCAGAGTCCATCTATCTGTGTAGAGTCCATCTATCTGTGTAGAGTCCATCTATCTGTGTAGAGTCCATCTATCTGTGCAGAGTCCATCTATCTGTGTAGAGTCCATCTATCTGTGCAGAGTCCATCTATCTGTGTAGAGTCCATCTATCTGTGCAGAGTCCATCTATCTGTGCAGAGTCCATCTATCTGTGCAGAGTCCATCTATCTGTGCAGAGTCCATCTATCTGTGCAGAGTCCATCTATCTGTGTAGAGTCCATCTATCTGTGTAGAGTCCATCTATCTGTGCAGAGTCCATCTATTTGTGCAGAGTCCATCTATCTGTGCAGAGTCCATCTATCTGTGTAGAGTCCATCTATCTGTGCAGAGTCCATCTATCTGTGCAGAGTCCATCTATCTGTGTAGAGTCCATCTATCTGTGCAGAGTCCATCTATCTGTGCAGAGTCCATCTATCTGTGCAGAGTCCATCTATTTGTGCAGAGTCCATCTATCTGTGTAGAGTCCATCTATCTGTGCAGAGTCCATCTATCTGTGTAGAGTCCATCTATCTGTGCAGAGTCCATCTATCTGTGCAGAGTCCATCTATTTGTGCAGAGTCCATCTATCTGTGCAGAGTCCATCTATCTGTGTAGAGTCCATCTATCTGTGCAGAGTCCATCTATCTGTGTAGAGTCCATCTATCTGTGCAGAGTCCATCTATCTGTGCAGAGTCCATCTATCTGTGCAGAGTCCATCTATCTGTGCAGAGTCCATCTATCTGTGTAGAGTCCATCTATCTGTGCAGAGTCCATCTATCTGTGCAGAGTCCATCTATCTGTGCAGAGTCCATGCCAACTGGGCCTGTCTGATTTGCACCATTATCTCCTCAATTTGTTTCCAGACTGCAGTCCTTCCTAATATGATATTTAATGTTGGGCCATCTGATCAGCAGGAAGGTCTCTCTCTCACCTTCAACAGAGCTGGACTTAGAAAGGAGGCTTTGACCTCTAATATCCTCCCTCCGACTTAAACTTGTGCCATTTCTCTTTTCACCCATGGAAGATACATTGAACGATGACTCAGATCCATTAGACGAAGGTGACGCTCAATGCAGATCACACACCAGCTGTGTGGGGTGACACATTGGACAGCCACGTCCCGCTAAGAATAATCTATCATCAAAATGTTGTGTAATCCTACTTGGGTTTAAATGCAGTGACTGGTTGTGTAGCTTTTTGCTGCTTTAAGAGAAATATTAAAGCTATTCAGTCTATACCCATCAGTCCCGCATGGTACACCACGAAGCTTGGGACAGAATTGTTGTTGTGCTCAAAGCTTTTACCATAATATTATAGTTTCTTAGGGTATTGTATCTTCCTTCTGCTGGACTTTTCCAAATCCACAGGCTCGGCTTTAGGTCTCCGCCACTTTCCAGGCTTTTCAAGGCGTCTGTTTGGATACTAGAAGTCTGTGTCTCATGATTTCCAAATGGAATATCAATGGCATCTCCAAATCGGTCCTTCCATTCATTTGGCTCAGGTCTTAGAAATCAACCTTTTTGCCATAATGCTCAGACCTATGATGTAGGAATGTCAGGAATCAGGAGCTGGATACCCCAAGAGGGGTTTGTTGAAAGGACAACTGTCAGAAATAAATCTTCGGTTTATTTGAAAGATTGCGTTACTGTTAAATAGAAATGTTTTAATGAAATAATACAAATAAAGCACTTTATTGAGTTTTTTTTTTGCTGTGTATAGCTCTATCAGTGGGAGACATCTTGGGTCAGATCTTCATTCATCTAAACATGTCTGCCCACTGATAGAGCTATACACAGCAAAGATAGCTCAATAATGTGCTTTATTTGCATTCTTTCATGAAAACATTTAGATTTAAATTACCTACAGTTGATGCAATCTTTCAATTCAACAGGTTGGTTTATCCCAGGGGTCTGCAATCCTGTTTGTCTGGCTCTGTTACCCCTGGACGACAAGTGAAACATCAATGCTGACTTTATCTTGTCCGTAGTTAGGTTTTTGCTCCACCACTTCTGATGTCAATGTGACATTCTTCTCTCCATTCACAGCCAAACCACACGTTCCCTCTTAGGGAGAATCCTCTATAATGAGGGAAAAGTTATGAATAGAGGTGACAAACAGGGAATGGGATTCTGAACTCATCCATGATAAAACTCAGCAAGTTATAAGAGGCCAATTAGATGGGGGCCAAAATCGCTAACCAAGACTGAGAAGAATTGAGCGCACCCGACCATCAGTGGAAATAGTCCAACAAGTATTACATCCAACCAGCTGTAAACACACAGATTTGTATTCTGAGATGCCCTGGCCAGTATTTGGTATTCAGACCTCCCCTGCTCGATCTGTGTGAATGATTACTCCAGCCATAAGAGGAATCCCTACGGCAGCCAAAAAATATTGTGCATTGTGCCTTACATAAAGTCTGAGGTTTCATAATGAGCAGTTGGTTCTCACCTCCTCTCACAATCTACATTTCATTGTTAAAGGGAATCTATTCATGATCTATATATTGTATTAGCAGAATTGCAAGCAAATGCATAATACAAGAGAATTATCATTTGCATACCGAGTCACAAGGTGATGTCATAAAAAGGCGACACCCCAGTAATATATATATATATTTATTTTATGCATTTGCTTGCAATTCTGCCAACACATTTTTTTATTCTCTGCATTCACAGTATAAACAAAGTTTAGGTTGATTAGAGTCCGTCTAATGTCAATGAATTGCTACAATCCCCCCCGGGTCCATCTCTGATTTTTCCGCAAAGCAGATTTTATTCCCGTACTCATTGATTTCTGTCTCCTGTCTGTTTGGAAAATACATTTTTTTTTTAATGCTGAAAAATCTGTATACCTCTAGGTTGTATTTGCAGTAATATAGCTCTTCATGCCTCTGTGGTTTTCTGTTTTCAGTCAGACCTATAGTCAGCCATGTGGCCATATTCTTCATGTCCAGGAAATGACAAAATTTGAATGTTGATGATGTGATCCGATAGGATCCACAGTACAAAGGCCCCACATTGGGTCGACCCTTCAGTTTCACTCAGTGGCCTACAATGTCTAGTGAGCACTGGGGATGAGACTGAACAGAAGCTTTGTAGCATTGATGGGTGGCCTAGCATTTCCTGGAATGGGATGATGCCAGCCTGGACCAAACTCCCCAAGAAAGGTTTCCTGGGCATCACTGAGTCCATTCCTTAAAGAATTTAGTCTCTTTTGGAGTCAAAATCAGGTACTGGAAAAGCGCAGCCAATAAAATGGCACTTTATCAGAATAGAAGGGCTAATTAATAATAAAGAATCCTATTTAAGCCCTCGCGCAGATGTTTTGATAGATAAAAATGTAGCTAAGAGAGATAAAGTAGATGAGGCCATTAACCCATTTAATGTCGATCTGCTCTCTGTCAGGAATAACGGGTTAATTACGGCTGAATATTATGTGTAAAAGGTGGCGTGGGGGATTAGCTTTCCTATGAATTGCAATTTGCCCAATGCGGGGAGATAAAGCCAGTAACACAGAAGATGCACGGTCCTCTCCTGTTTCCAAGGTAACTGGTCTATTCTTCTCTCTCTCTGCCCAGATGATTTATGCATGTTTCAAGGCTTCTACATGGAAAGATAGGAAATGACAGGAGAAGATCGGCCACTCGGTTCCTTACTTAGCGTACAGTAAAAATCCCCAGGTCTGCTGAATCTCTCACTTCTTATTCTCAAGGTTCTCTGAGCACTGATGTCAAGTATTTGTGAGCTGGGGCTGTTTCTTCTCTCTCATCGGTCCATAGTCTGCAAAAGAATCGGTCTGTATTACCAGACGGCGGTGTGTGGACTGACGGAGGTTTTAATGGGATTTAAAAACTCTGCAAAGCCAGGAACATTTCATACAAATATTGATAGCTGCCGTATGTCTTATATCTCGTGACGGAGAGATGATCCCCAGCTAAGAAACAATGGGCTTTGGAAGAAAAGGGAGGAAAATAATAAAGTGTTAAACTATTTAAATGCAATTTTTTTTGGTGTGACCTATTGCAATGCCTACTAATGGGGTGGTGGGAACCAGGCTGTGACATGTTTGGTTAAGTAAAAAGAAGATTTCGTTAAGTAGTGCTATTGGGTTAAAAATTCTTGTCTTCCCGGACGTATAAAATGATGTTCAGTAGAAAACCCGGAGTGCGGCAGTTGCGCCAAGATAAAAAAAAAAAGGGATCTATTTATTGTTAAAGAATTCTGTCGCAGGCTATGTATAAACAACTGCGCCACAATCATAATCTGGTGTTATCTGCAGTGAACAAAAAGTTGAGAATCAAAAGTCCCAGTTTTTGCCCTGATGGAAGGAATCAGGATTAGACAAAACACAGCTCCATTATTTATATACATGTACCCGCAATGTACTGAACAAGCATCGACGAAGCCATCAGTGGAGACTGCTGATCTGCCTGCGATAATTTGGGTATTGGCCCCAGAGAGCCATTGAGGATATTTAAACTTCTAGACTTGGAGAGCAAAAAAGAGGCCAGGGAAATACTTCAAATTTCCCGGGAATGCTTTTTTTATATTCTTTAATCATGGTTTATAATTAAAATATACTTAGGAATTTATTCATGAATGAGGGAATGGCAGGAATTTCAAACTTTTGGTCAAGGAATGAATGGGAGAATTTATACTTGGCACAGAGGCTGTAACCAAAGCCATGCAAAGGCCCAGTTTGCAATTAGCTGCAGGTATAAATAGGGTTGGGCTCCAGGTTAACGAGGCCGCTAAAAAGACAGAATGGAAACACTAGAAGGGCGGCCACTAGAGGCTGGAATGGAAACACTAGAAGGGCGGCCACTAGAGGCTGGAATGGAAACACTAGAAGGGCGGCCACTAGAGGCTGGAATGGAAACAGCCAAATAACTTGAATACACCATACGGGAGCCTGGAATTGGTGTTAAACTGTGACATTGGGTTTATTGGACCTACAATGCATGCAGATGTGATCCAGCTTCATTCCTGCCACCCAAGATCCTGGTCCCTCATCCGTGCTGTCAGATTAAACACCCAGGACATGCCCCGGCTCCCAGATTGCACACCCAGGATATGCCCCATCCCACAGCCAGGTTGTATCCTGGACTTTCCTGGTGTCTAGTGGTGGTTCGCTGGGTGTCAGTACACCACCCTGCCACATAGACATCCTCCCACGCTCCCCCTGCCACTCTGGAGATGAGCAGGTCATGTGACCCCAACGCTCTGACAAGCAGGGAGGGTGAGAACAGAATTCTCACCACATCTGCCACAGCCCCCCCAGAGACGCCACAGCTGCCACAGCCCCCCAGAGACGCCACAGCAGCCACAACCCCCCTAGAGACGCCACAGCTGCCACAACCCCCCCCAGAGATGCCACAGCCGCCACAGCCCCCCCCCAGAGATGCTGCAACAGCCGCCACAGCCCCACCAGAGATGCCACAGTCACCACAGCCGCCCAGGGATGCCACAGCCGCCACAGCCCCCCCCAGACACACCACAGCCCCCCCAGAGATACCACAGCCACCACAGCCCACCCAGAGATGCCACAGCCGCCACAGCTGCTACAGCCCCCCCCCCAGAGATGCCACAGCTGCCAGGAGAAATAAGGATGGCGACATACATTACTAATTGTGTTTTATTTTAGTCAAGTATTAGTACCAACCTGCATGAGAGAACGTAAGTCAGGCTCCTACAACTCCTATCATCCTCAGCCAGAGCTCTATAGTGTCACAACAGCTGTCAAAGAAATGCAGGTCGCCTATTCATAAAAAAACCTCCAACACATTCAGATCTGGGGTAACAAAAGGAGCTAATACTGTTCTAGCCTTCCGATTAGGTCAAGCTGAAAAAGATCCAAAATTCATTTCACATCAGAATAAAACCTATTGAATCTGCCTCCTCCCCCCCCCCCCCACACACTCTCGGCCTGTGATTCCTTTCAACCTGCCCACAAGCTTTCCTGGCAGCCATATATCTGTTACCCCCACTCCCACCCCTGTCTCTGTATCGCTGTCTGTGCAGAATTGAAAACACCAGCTGGATAAGCCCAGGAGACCAATTTAAAACCGAACGAGACTTCTCTTTGGCCCCGCTATAAAGCGCGTACAAGAGGCGTAAGGGGCGCAGGGTGGAGACTGGCACAGCTGTGAATCTGCCAACGTGTTCTCTCTCTCTGGGTTTCTACATCGCAACGGGCAAGAGAGGCAGCCAAAGGTGACGGTAAAAACACTTCTTAGCTGCAGACTCCAAGCGAAGGCTGGTGCTAACCAATTACCAAGCCTGTCGTACAAATGAAGCATCCTGCTGGCAGGTTGTCACTTTATAGCTAGTATTGTGTGCGTCTTACATGGGGGAATGTACCTGGGGAGGAACCAAGCAAGAAAAGCAGAGACAGTCCCTATTTCTCAAGCTTCCAGTCCTCCCTGCCAGCCAAAGGCTTCATTTAATGTGCAATACAAGATTCCCTGTCTGAAGAGCTGTCCAGTGCTGAATAAATGTGTAGTGTAGAGTAGTGATGGCTAACCTTGGCACTGCAGATGACTTGGGAACTACATGTCCTTCGATACTCGACCTGTATATCCCATAATGCTCAGTCAGCCAGCATGTTCCATGTTAATCAGTCAGCCGTGGCACCTAGCCATCTCCATAACTCCCAACATTCCTGCTTTGCGTGGGACAGGCCCGATTTGGGAGCTATGTCCCGCTGTCCCGCCGAGTTCAGTGGGACAGCGGGACTCTGGACCACAATCCCGCACATTCTCTGGAGTCCCAGATACCAGAGAATGCTTACTGCGCACATGCACAGCACTGCGCACATGCACAGTAGCAATCCTGACTTCAAATGCCAGGATCTAAAGTGTCAGACAGTATTAGCGCACATGAGCGGTAGTACTGACAAACCCAGACTCTGCCCCCCAGTGTCCCGATTCCCCCCCTGGGGGGGGGGGGGGTAACAAAGTTAGGAGGTATGCATTTCTGGCTTAAACGGGCTCAACTACTGAAACATTAACCTATACAGTAAATGTAGAGAATACAGAAATGATGATAAATGATCTATGCATTGTGTTAGCAGAAATGCAGCGAATACAAAATGGCCGCCCCATGAGAATGCCATACAGAACAAAGAGAGTTCAATAAGGTACGTTACTTTTATTATTTCCTTAAAACATTTCTCTATAAGTGATCTTCACGTGTTATAATCTTTCAATTAAACATAAGTATTTTCTTTTTCCGGGTTTGGCCTTGAAAACGGCACATGTACGCGTGTCTGTCGCGATACGCCCTGGCCAAAGGTAAATCCAATGCCAAGCGTTTCTTTCTGTGGCCAGCAGCTCATGTTTCCCTTTCTTTATTCCGTATGGTTCTCCCCGATACGGTGCAGCCTGCACATGGCACCATATTACCCTGTGATGGGGGAGCATCGTGATCACAGATCTTCATCAGATACAAACTGCGCTGAAAATAAAAACTCACTAGCGCTTTACCAGCAGGGATTCAGCCTCAATACTGAGACCCAAAGTCTCCAGCGCTGAGAGACACAATACAATCTCTTCTTCCTTCTTTGTCGTGTGGCCTCTTGGACACGTCACAGATGCAGATTCTCAATCTTCAATGTCCCCAAATACTCATTGATTTTGTTATTTAAAATACTCTTCCTGCAGTTTTCTTCTTTGTTGAGATCATCTGATTTTCAGTCTGAAGTTATTATCTTCTGATAACGGGGGGGGCGGGGGGCAAGGGTGGGGGGCAGGGGGATTTGAGCACATTACCTTGTATGTAATTGATCAATTCACTTAACCAAGTACCTTCCTGCTCTAGGAATAAATCAGAATATTCATCGCAAATCAGATGGCAGATATAAGATGCATGTGTTTTATATATAACTCAGCACTGTTGCAGCCGGCACTTCCTATGATTTAATGGGATAAAAGATGTTGTTGTAGGTGACCTGCTCACCTTGGAGGGAATGATGCTCTGAGTCATCCATACATGTGTGGCGTTAGAGGCAGCGTTGACTGAGGTCTGATGTAGCAAGCGAAGCAGGTCATGTACAAAAAGAACTCTACATCTCCCTGACAAACCTAGCACAGCTTCGATGGTTCCACTGGTGGACCATAACCAACGCCAATGGCACCGCTGGCTTTCTGGCACTCGGGGGGGTGGTAAAAAAATCAGATCTGACCCGGTTGCTAAAAAAGTTAGGTATGCTGCGGAAAATACATTAATACAGCAAAAACGGGTCATATATTTTACGCAGGTCTTTAACCAGATTTTTTTTCACGAGGGCTAGCAGTCAGGTTTTCTCGTTGCCTTTTTACTTTGATTGAAGGAACCTTTTTTAAAACAACATTTCCCAAAAGGGAACCGGTAACTTTGTCTCATTTTCCCTAAACTAGATCTAAAAGATCTCAGCATCAGAAGATGAAGAGCGATATTTGTGTCTTGTCAACAAGATGTGAAAATATATAGAAAATGAATAAAACATCAGAGTCCGTGGAGATCTGCCCGGGTGAGAGAGGCAGTTGCGTGTAACATGTCCCATTAGCGATTCATGCAGGTTAAAGGTTTCAAAGTGAAGATATTGGAGGATTATAGTCTACCAATGCACAGTCTGTTCATGCATATACATACTCCCCTGATCCCGCCACTGAGTTGCTTTAATAAATTCACATCTAAGCTGCATTACAGTATGTATAGTGGCATAACACACAATATTACCCACCTCCCCCTTCCAACGAGGGGACCTGATGCCAGTGTGCACCTGTTTATATCACACATGTATAGCAGGGAAGAAGCCAAGCACTAGGACACTGGTTCATTGTGACACAATCTGGTAAAGACAATTACATAAATAGTGAATTTTTTGAGTGAGACTTTGCCCAATTTAGCCAGAGTTAAACATCCTGAATCCCAACTGTTCTCTCGCGCATGTGGCTTCACTTGTAGGAGATCTGGACCAGCTGCCCCCCGGTGCCCCCCCGGTGGTCTGGCATTGCATGGCCCTCTGCCTTTAAAATAATGTGGATCTTGATGGATCCTGTGTTCACTGTAATATCCCTATACTTATATCTTTCAACTTCACTGCCACTCGGAGGATTAAACGTTACACACTGAGCAGATACAGTAAGACCATAATAATTACTGAATCCTAACATGTAGAAGATCATTTCATCTTTCTCTCTGCTCTTTACTAATGGACTAGGCATGTCCAATTGATCAAACCCCCATCAGGCTCAGGATCCTTTTACAGGCAGCGCTGCGATCATTAACATTTGGAGCTGATAGTAGCCAACTGAAAAAGCATCATGGCAAAGTGTGGTCCGGCAGCAGGTAAACATATCATGCTTATGATTCTCCTTCTTCCTGTGTAACTTGAAGACAGTTTCTGAAATCTTGGCATCTGCGTCTAATATATCTCAGTTTGTACACAGTCTGGAGAAACATTTACTAGACAATCATAGAGTGAGAAACACAGATTGAACAGCAAACACAGATTGAACACTTTGAGGGTGGGGATTGGCACTTTCTCTACCTGCTCATACCTGGGTCTAAGGTTGACTAGTTTTACCCCTTAGAGAAACATAGAAACATAGCGCGTCAGCAGATAAAAACCATTCTGTCCATCTACCCTCTCAGTAAAGTAATACTTTCATTAGTCTCTGACCTTATCTTATATCTAGGATAGCCTTATACCTATCCCATGCATGCTTAAACTCCTGCACTGTATTAACCTCTACCACTTCTACTGGAAGACTATTCCATGCATCCACTACCCTCTCAGTAATGTAATACTTTCATTAGTCCCTGACCTTATCTTATATCTAGGATAGCCTTATACCTATCCCATGCATGCTTAAACTCCTTCACTGTATTAACCTCTACCACTTCTACTGGAAGACTATTCCATACATCCACTACCCTCTCAGTAATGTAATACTTTCATTAGTCCCTGACCTTATCTTATATCTAGGATAGCCTTATACCTATCCCATGCATGCTTAAACTCCCTCACTGTATTAACCTCTACCACTTCTACTGGAAGACTATTCCATGCATCCACTACCCTCTCAGTAATGTAATACTTTCATTAGTCCCTGACCTTATCTTATATCTAGCATAACCTTATACCTATCCCATGCATGCTTAAACTCCTTCACTGTATTAACCTCTACCACTTCTACTGGAAGACTATTCCATACATCCACTACCCTCTCAGTAATGTAATACTTTCATTAGTCCCTGGCCTTATCTTATATCTAGGATAGCCTTATACCTATCCCACACATGCTTAAACTCCTTCACTGTATTAACCTCTACCACTTCTACTGGAAGACTATTCCATACATCCACTACCCTCTCAGTAATGTAATACTCTCATTAGTCCCTGGCCTTATCTTATATCTAGGATAGCCTTATACCTATCCCATGCATGCTTAAACTCCCTCACTGTATTAACCTCTACCTCTTCTACTGGAAGACTATTCCATACATCCACTACCCTCTCAGTAATGTAATACTTTCATTAGTCCCTGGCCTTATCTTATATCTAGGATAGCCTTTTACCTATCCCACGCATGCTTAAACTCCTTCACTGTATTAACCTCTACCACTTCTACTGGGAGACTATTCCATACACCCACTACCCTCTCAGTAATGTAATACTTTCATTAGTCCCTTACCTTATCTTATATCTAGGATAGCCTTATACCTATCCCACGCATGCTTAAACTCCTTCACTGTATTAACCTCTACCACTACTACTGGAAGACTATTCCATACACCCACTACCCTCCCAGTAATGTAATACTTTCATTAGTCCCTGGCCTTATCTTATATCTAGGATAGCCTTATACCTATCACATGCATGCTTAAACTCCTTCACTGTATTAACCTCTACCACTTCTACTGGAAGACTATTCCATGCACCCACTACCCTCTCAGTAATGTAATACTTTCATTAGTCTCTGGCCTTATCTTATATCTAGGATAGCCTTATACCTATCCCATTCATGCTTATACTCCTTCACTGTATTAACCTCTACCACTTCTACTGGAAGACTATTCCATGCATCCACTACCCTCTCAGTAATGTAATACTTTCATTAGTCCCTGGCCTTATCTTATATCTAGGATAGCCTTATACCTATCCCATGCATGCTTAAACTCCTTCACTGTATTAACATCTAATCCTCTATCACTTCTACTGGAAGACTATTCCATGCATCCACTACCCTCTCAGTAAAGTAATAGTAGTCGTTTTTCTTCTTTAATGTGTAAAGGATATAGATACTTTGGAGAGAGTTCAGAGAAGGGCTATTAAACTGGATCATGGATTGCAGGGCCAAACTTACCAGGAAAGTAAATGTATAGCTTGGAGGAAAGACGAGGTAGCCTTCATCTTACTGCACTTTCTCTAACTGTGCCTTCCTATAGGGCCTTCCTATAGGGCCTTCCTATAGGGCCTTCCTATAGGGCCTTCCTATAGGTACCTGTAACAAGGCAGATGAGTACCTGCTCCGAGTGCAGCCAAAAGCTTGGTACCTCGCTAATGATCAGAGCATGAATGTAGAAAGCTCAGCACTAGCTGTGACCACGCTGTACGTGTGTCTGGATGGGGGACCGCGGCACCGAACCTGTTAACAGCAAGGTGATAAAGCCATAATAAAACATCTCCCATTAGAGCTGCTCACTCAGCAAATTGATGCAATTAGGGAGCCAGACCTTTTGCAGAGGAAAAAAACTCAGAGAGTTTAAACTTCAAAGATTTCTTCTGCTGGTGTTCAAAGCATCTACTGGCAGTGAGTGCAATGGACGTCAGCGCTGACATATTGGGTCAGACAGACTATACCACTGGGGAGCTTGCCGAGGCTGGAAACTAGCGCTCTGGCTTCTGTTTCTCCCAGGATCCTCGCTGCCTGTGTGATGTTCTTGTCATTACGCTGTCTGCGCACTGACAAGGAAAACTATAAACTGGTAATTATCTTGCATTGGGATCCCAGGATGATTGCAGCCTTGAAGCATTTGGTCAGGACCCTGCCTCCTGCTTTCACACCACATCGGAAAAAGGAGAGTTGGCAGTGCTGCTGTTAATGAAGTGTTTAGGACTCGGAGCCGTCAGAAGAGTTAATACCAGGAAAACGGGCGCTTGCTCCAGACCAAAGAGATCTAAAGCACGTGCTGTAAAACGGTACCAGGCTGGCTGAGGCTGCTGGGAGTTGTATATCAAAACCACCTGCCACTTTCCTTTCTAGAGACAGATTCTGAAGTGTTTCCACGTCTTGAAGTGGAGATTTATACATTGTGTTTGCAAAATTGGCGAGCAAATGCATAGCTCAAGAAAAAAAAAAGTGCCCTCAATGTGTCTCGTGTTTATGACATCACCTTGTGGCTTGGTATGCAAATTACACATTTCCATGAAAAGTAGTTAGTCTGTATATAAAGCCAAAGGTGAGATATAGGGGAAGATGTCCCAGACACATTCAGAGCACATTATCTCTTTAAATTTACTTGCAGTTCCACAAACGCAACATATAGGTTGTATTTTGTTATGCGCTGCAATTGCAGTACAATTTGCTTACACAATTACAGAGAACTGTTCCATCAGAAGAGTTACAAACATCTCATAGTTTGCCAACATCGGCCATGTTTCCAGGGACACATATTTGTTCAACATGCTGCAGAAAGAGCATGCAAAGTGCAGCCCGGCAGTTTGTAGGATGGATATACGCACAGGCACAATCCAATCATGGTAGGTGCTATAAGATCTCCAACCTGATTAATTCATCGGATTGTGCCTGTGCGTATATATCCATCCTACATACTGCCGGGCTGCACTTTGCATGCTCTTTCTGCAGCATGTGGAACAAATATGTGTCCCTGGAAACATGGCCGATGTTGGTAACTATGATATTTGTTCCACATTCTGCAGAAAGAGCATGCAATGTGCAACCCGGCAGTATGTAGGATGGATATCCGCACAGACACAATCCAATTAATGAATCATGGTAGGTCCCATGAGATCTCCAACCTGAGTAATTAATTGGATTGTGTCTGTGCGTATATATCCATCCTACATACTGCCGGGTTGTACATTGCATGCTCTTTCTGCAGCATGTGGAACAAATATGTTATACTGTAAATATAGAGAATAAAAAACAATGACAAATGATCCATACATTATGTGCAGCAGAATTGCAAACAAAGGCATATGTTTTAAATGTGTCTGTCTTCTACTGATGACATCACCTTGTGGCTTGATATGCAAATTACACATTTCCCATTGAACATTAGTTCATCTGCATACCGTGCCACAGGTGATGTCATAAGCAGGAGACTCCACAGACTCCACAGACTCCACAGACACACTTTTATTTAAATATAAAATATTTTTTCTCAAATTGTATACGTTTGCGGCAATTCTGCTCACACAATGTATAGATCATTTGTCATTGTTTTTTTTATTCTCTATATTTGCAGAAGAAGCCAGGGCTTGATAAATGTCTGTAGACTTTAGCAGCCAGACAGATCCATTCAGGAGCCATCCTGGTTATTTTTAGGAGTCAGGGAAACTAACCTTCCGTAGACTTCGATGTAAAACAATCAAAAGATTTAGGAGCCAGCAGTAGACATCTTAGGAGCTCTGGCTCCGGGGATTTGCCAAGCCATTGTAAAAGCAATATTTACATTAGACAGATTCTCTATAAGGCTATTTTGTGCAAGGCAGTTGGTCAGTCTTTTGATCCCATCCCAACCAGAGATATTGACATTGACCTCAATGACCTTTATATCCATTTAACTGCTCTGTAAAGAACCACTAAGGAAATTCTGAGAACTGCTTAACATACCTCGTTATATTTATTGGTTTATTGATTACTCTGGCTGGATATATAAAATATACAATACATACATAGACAGGGCTGGTCATATCCACCACTCCACTGATTTGCCATGAATACAAAATTATAACAAAGAGGGGAAAAATATAATTTCCTATAGACAAAAGTTATTCAAATCTTTTCCTGACTACTTGGTAGCAAGAAACAGTCTTATCAGCAAGATATCATTTGAGGGAATGTGTTAACCTGCAGAGCCCCGGACAGTTTGACATTTGTTTAAATTCCTAGGCAGGGTGAAAGCCATAAAATAAGATCGAACTTATTGATTGAAGTCCAGGAACGAGTCTTTCTCTATCATTCTATGAAAATAAAGATATTTTACAATAATTTAGTGTGAGCTGAAATAGGTTTTAGTATTTCTCTATCTTATCCCCAACCCTTACAGCCCTGTTCCTGAAATACACAGCGAGAAGGGAGTTTCCAACTCCACTACTTTGGCCTTAAGTTTGAAATTCCCTTGACAACTCCTTGCATCTCCCTCTTTCATGGGTAAAGCTCTCCATCTATCCTGCAAACACCACGTGTAGATCCTTTTTTTTTTACTATCTAGATTCACAGTACAAACACGGTTTAGGTGACTGGGTCCTATTGCTTATTCTTTTTTTTGTTAGGTTTCAGAGAAGCAAACGCGTTGGAAGTCTTAGGGTCAATATATAATTGTATTATTTCTCATTGATTTGCTGATCTGTGATTGGTGGAGCAGATGAAGTGGAGATCGGCTGGAATTCTGTTCTCACTTGATCGGTTAGGTGGTTTACCTGTCGAGACCAAGCTCGTCTGTCTCTTTAAAGTCCTAACGAGGAAGCTTAGTATTCCATTTATACTCGGGACGCACAGTGTGCCGGTGTTTCAGCTGGAATGGCAAGCAGACTCTGAAACCCAGGAGATTTCTTCGTATAATTCCTCTCCGACTCTCTGGCATGTGATGTGACCTGAAAAGTTTGCTGAATTATCGCTTGGGAATCACAAAACTTCCAAAAACTCAGTTAAACTATGTGCTGACTCTCTGCTGGCCTTGCGCAGGTAGAGAAAAGATTGGGAATGGAGGAAGGGAGGAGAGGTCCTCCCTTAGGAATCAGAGATACAGAACTACTGTTAGAAATGTGCAGCTGAAAGGCTGATCGCTGATTCTTTATCTGTCGTGCGGCAAAGAAAGCTTCTCAAAGTTACATACTTACATCCGCCGTGGTCCTGGTACAAAAATGGGGGAGCAGAGGTGGGTGACACTGCGTGACATCACACGGCATTGAGTGACCTCACAGCAACTATACAGTTAGCAGCACGGTTGTTATGTGATATGATGTAATGTGGCTATTTGACATGTTAGCCAGATTGTATAAAATTTCTGTAGGATGAGCTTAAAGGACGGTTGCAAAAAAAATTAAGTTCTTGTTTAATTGAAAGATTGCACCAAGTGTTGGCACTTTAACCCCTTGATGACATGACTTTTTGGCCGTGTCATCCTTGGTGACACATGCTGTCTTAGCACGTCTGTGGTGTTTGTGTTTAGCTGTAATTTTCCCAGACAATATACCCAGCAAAAATCATATCTAATAAAAAAAAAAAACTAGTAAATGGATTATAATATGTGTGCTCAGTTTAGAAATAGCCAATGTTTACATGTTTTTCAGTTTGTTTTGCAAGTTTTAGGGCAATATCTGAAAACGTGGATTGCTATTACCTACATATTCTACTACAGTGACCTTTTAACCCCAACCCTAAACCTAGCATGAACTCTAACCTAACTCTAACCCTAATCCTAATGCTACCCCTAACCCTACGCAATAAAGAAACATGTTTAAACTAAACGCCGAAGTAGAGTTGGAAACATTCTCCCATTCAGCTTCATAAGAGAATTTTTCCAGCTTGGTTACATTGGCTTAAACTTTGAAATTCCCTCTATTTCTCACTTTATTAAGAATATCCTTAGCTCTAAGTCTAACACAGCCAATATATATATATATATATATATATATATATATATATATATATATATATATATATATATATATATATATATATATATTTTAGGGGCAGTCTAGAAGCAAAAACAGAATGACAGAAATGATCACTGATCGTATCCAAAGCTTCTGCCTACAACAGAGCAGCACCATATTTGAATCACACTCCGGGGGGTGATCGTGGGTCAATCCTTAGGCGAATTTCAGTGTTGCTGAATGCCTCAACCTTGAGGCATTCATCAACACTGACTGAGTGAAGAAAGCAGTCATTGATTATTTTGTAAACTCATTCCACCATAGCCTGTGCCCTGGATCAAGCACTGTACTGATTCTCTGCTATTTTGTCTTTTTCCCTCTGTCCTTACTGTTTTTTCTTCTGTAATCACAGACCGGCGCTTCTCTGTGTGTGGCTATGGGTTTAAGCAGCATGTGCAATCTGCAAATGAAGCCAAGAGATGATGTCACAAAAGGAGACAACTGCATTAACATTTAAAAATATATGTCAAATCCTTGCAATTCTGCAAAGTAGCATCCTAGTGTGCTTCCTGCAAGGCTGGGTGGGATGGAAGAGTTAATGAATTTTTCCATCTGCAGTCGTGATATTTCAAATATAGGACAAGAAAACAATCTCCAGTGATAATAATGCAAACCATATTCTTCAGACAGATGCAGAGATTCAGCACGCATGGGAAGTGTACAGAACAATACATGTGATTACAAGTAATATTGTGACTGCCCGGTCCAATTAGAGAATAGGATTTCTACATGCGTGGGGGTTAACCCTATCCTAACAGTGCCAGTTGCTTAAACAACAAATGTCAGCAAAAAAAAAAAAAATGAAGTTCTGTTTAACTAAAAGATTGTATCAAGTGTATTCTACATAGAAATGTTTAAATGAAAGAATACAAATAAAGTACCAGGGAGCGGACATCTTGGGCCAGAAATTCCTGCATTTTACAAAACATTCTAAACAGAATGTCTGCCCCCCTGATACAGCTATACAAGCATAAAGGATTTATATTTAAACTGCCTAAACTTGAGGCAATCGTTCAATTAAACAGAACATCTTTTGTTGACTATTGTTCTTTAATTATTTTAAAAAAAAAGTCCGGATGGGAAACTTGGTTCAGTAAGATGATCCTAGTGGGAAACTTGCTGGTATCCGTACACTCCATCCCTGGCTATAGAACCCCTACGCACCCACAACGTCACCCTAACCATTGTAGGGTCTACTCAATAAAGAGAGAATTGCAGGTAATTGAGACAAACTTCAGGCCAAAGTAGTCAAGTTGGAAAAATTCACCTGGTGGGAGAATTTTTTTCCAATGCACCTACTTTGGCCTGAAGTTTGTAATTCCCATAACGATTCCCTGCATTTCTCTCTTTAGTGCGTCGATCCTTGTGATTCATGGAGTCATGTCAGAGCCAATAAGATTAATTTGCATCCAGTCAAATATACCTCCATTTCTACTCCTGGCGCCTTCGTTACTTTAGGGTCTAATAGTGCATGAGATATATCGCTGTAACGAGTTCCAGTGGAATATGTAATGTCTGCTGGATCTTCATACAATAGACTCGGGGAAGATAAAGGTCCGACAGCTCTCACCTTCTGCTAACTAGCCAGGCTATCACAAGCCCAGAGTAGGGCAGTCTGGCAGCATAGAGACTGAGGACATCAATCATGTGTGTTTAGATACCGTCAGTGCTGTACGTCTGCGGCACATATGGGCAGAGATGGAAACACACACGGTTTACTGAAAAAACAAGTTCCCGAAAATCAGGCAATGTAGAGAATGTAGAGAATAGAAGATAATGACAAATAATCTATACATTGTGTTGGTAAAGCTCAGAGCTCCTCCAAAATAGGGACACCAGAGGAGAAAAGAGCAAAAATAGGGGTAGTATCTCCGAAATAGTGGCACTAGGAAGGCATTCTACAAAGCGTTTGTGATGCATCAAAGAGCAGCATTTGAATGAAACAATGTTAGTATCCTGGAAAGACTGATAGATAAGAATCAGTGGGATCTACTGCAAATTAGTGAGCTCTGGCAAGTGCAGAAAGGTTTCTTCCTGTCCTCCTGGTGCTGCTTCATTCCTACATATGCTACAAGCCAGCAGAGTGCGAGTGCAGTTGGTAACTCGGATTTAATTAGTTTCATTGCTCCTTCCTTCTTTGTGGATCCTCTTGGTGGGTTTTTTTTTTTTTTGTTCAAAGAGATGCGTTTCTTTCTCGGGCAGGTTATTCTGCTAACGAACCTGAAGCACAGCCTAATTAACGGCACCCAGCAGAAAGCAGGTTAAGGGGCATCGTTATGGGGCACAAATGGCTCCAAGGTGAAAAGATATCTAATTATCAGGGCATTCTCACTTCTGTATGTGTGATTAAAAGACCCTTCCATGGAAATGGATCCTACAACAATGATTGCTCATCCCAGAAGGACAGTCAGTAAGATGAGAACTTCTGACTCACTAACTTGCTAACTTTTGTTTAAACAAAAGAGTCTTTTTTTCTTCCCCCTTTTCATTGATAAAACCTCTTGGCTGCTTATATATTACCTTTAATCTCCCCAACAAAAGGTTGACATTTTTAAATGTATTTTTTTAGGGCCTTTGCCATTTTAGTAAATATCCAGGGACAAAGTTGACATGCACATAGTAGATAGCCTTAGTGATTAGTTGGCCAATGTGCAAAAACTGAAGGTCCAGAGGTGTGCGAAACGCGCCAGGCTATTCCTCACCGTTTTCCATTTTAGACCCAAAAACTGCCACCCCACTCAGGCTCTGCTACACTTTTAAACACAATCACTGCTAACTTTTAGTCGTTAACAGAAATTTGTACGGAGAATCCATTTTACTTGACCCCTCTTGGAGCAGACAGAAAGATGGAGATGTTAATAGCCTAACTGTCCTCGGAGATGTGATCCAGGCACATTAAATCTTTCCCTGTTCTATCTTGGAGTGTAAAGGACCAGAAACATCTCTTTTCACATTAATCCCATTTTCAGAAACAATCGACGCCATGGCCATAAATTCTCCTAAACCACCAGAGGGCGACTAGAATGGTTTTATAACAAGTAGGAAGCAAGTTTCCCCAAAAAAGAAAAAAAGAAAAAAAATTTTCCTTGTAAAATCTCTCCATTACTTTTACATCGCTCAAGCTGTTCGTAAATTTTATTGTTAAATCTTCCAGCACTTTGCAGTTGCGATGAAAATATTTCTCTAAAATGCTTTCCCGCAGACATCTCGATCGGTTTGCCAAGCATTTGATTAAAATTTAGCTTACAGCTGGTCAGTGGAACTAAAAGAAAAAAATATTGCCAAGGCTTATTATTTCAAAAAAGATTCTGTGGAGTTCATAATTAGGTTACACAGTGACCCATCAATTTATTTTTTTACGAAACAATTTAGCTTTACTTCTCTAATTTAAAAAAATAAACCAAACCTTCAAGAAGTAAAATAAACTGTTATATTTTGTTAATATGTTTGATTTGCGTATTGATAAGTGAATCATGGTATTGTGGAACAGGGGATATGAGATCTGCTTGTTGGGATAGAGCAAAATTCATGAAAAATGGGGAAAAAAAGGCCTTCCAGAGGTGGGACATTCATGGTCGATGGTTGGCACCATGCTACTGTCTACGTAAACTTAGTATTATCCTCACGTTAAGACTGGCTGGGTTGCAACCCTATAGTTGGTTGACAACTCTCGCATCTCGATGGACTATTGCTGGTGGAAGTCTAGTTGGCCAACCTTGATTGAAAGAAGACTGACCTCATCCCATTCCAATTTCACGTTGGCCCCACCAACTCTACCCTTCCTGCTGTCTATTCTTTCCTTCTGGGCAGACTTTATGATGTTGCCCTTTCTACTGACTGCGAGAACGAAGTCATTAAAAGCTTGGCAAGGAGATATTACACAGTCCGTGCTCGTCAGAAAGAAAACAGTCCTTCCATTCCGGAGACCTTTCAGAAGAATATTTGTATTGAGACTATGCTTTCTCCTTCGCTGCAGTGAAGCATTTAATGAGAATAATAGCCGAGAAAGTCTGCCTTGCCTCATTAGGTAATTGAGTAGGAACACTGAGTCAGGTAAATTTGTCTAGCTAATAATCAGTGACTTTTTCTCAAATTTGAATAGATTGAAGCCAAGTAATGTATTTTACACAACAGCACTGACAGGGGAGAAATATCTTAACTTATCTTTTGTGCTATTTATAAAGCAGCCTATGGCTGAATCTTAATATAAATTACAATGTTTTTATTTATCGCAAGCTGGATTAAGGCTAGTTGGGCTTAGACCGGGTAAACTGATGTTGTAAAATAAATCAAATAATAATACAAATTCTAAAAAAAGCAAACGGCATCTCTTAAGGAAAATAAAGCCAAAAGTTGGACTTACCGTCTACATCCTGACTAAATGCAAAAAGTAAATTAAAAGAATTTGTGGTGAGCTAAATTCTTTTTTCAAAAGCAGATGGAGTATTGGAGGAGTTTGTGGAAAAGTGGGTGGGTTAGAGTAGCACATCTATAAAGCACAGCCATTTGTCTACCATGGTGGTATTCAAGGCAATGGAGTGGGATTTTTGGGATATAATCTTTTGACACAATGTTATCTATACGTTACATCAAACTGTTCCCCTCAATGTATCATTTCCCCCCCCCAGTAAGCCCATCTTATGAAGCCAGCTCTAGATTATTTTTATTAATCCCCTTGTATTAAATACACAGTTTGAGCCATCTTTAGATGTTGCTGAATTAAATTTTAACCCATTAAATTGAAAAACATTGAACTCTGCTAATTGTAACTTTCATTTCTATCTCTCACTCAGCTACCCATCTAGTCACTGGGCCAGGACTGCAAGAGCGGATCTCTGGTACCAAGTGAGTTAACCAGATGTGGTGACAGTAGAAGGAGGTAGGTGAACCCAAGCAGAATGCAATGACTGCTGGCAACTAATCTGTAATAACAGCCTTATTAATGCTTCAAATGGCTAAAGATTGCTGAGCTGCTTAATTGGCATTTTACCATATAGTTATTGGGAGGTGATTACATAACCATTAATTGCTAAACTGCTGATTGACATTTAATAAGTGTGATAAGAGCTGACTACCTTCTCATCTCTGCTTTTCTATGATGCCAATTTAATGCTTAAATGCCACTTTCAATTAGATTAAAAACAATGCAAGTTTAATGTATCAGAAACTAATTAAACATTTGTTGTCTAGGTATCTTACTCAAGATGTCCACGGTCACATGCTGAGATGTCTAGTGGAGGTATTTGAGTACACATGTATAGTGAGGACATTGGGCTTATATCAGCAGCAAAGAAGTCAGGAACCCTTTTATTACCAGAATGGTCAAGGGGTATTCTCTCAGTGGCCAAATTGGAGCAATTAAGATAGGCCGCAAATTCTCTAGAATAATATAAATATATGAATTTCTATCAACTTATATGCACATTTGGTATAAACATACATGTACATAGCTATAAACCTACTTGCACATAGCAATAGACCAACAGTAAAGTAGCTATAAACCTACATAAACATAACTGTAAACCTAAATACACATAGCTTTAAACCTACTTACATGTAGTTAGAAAACTACACATACATAACTATAAACCTACATGCACATAACTATTAACACATATGCACATAACTATAAACTTACATGCACACAGCTATAAATCTACATGAACATTGCTATAAACCTACACACACATAAAGTTAAACCTACATGCACATAAAGTTAAACCTACATGCACATAACTATACACCTACATGCCCAAAACGTTATAGTTGTCACTCATACACGCTGATTTACACTGGTAAAGAATCAAAACCTCCTCATATTAAACATTAACCTTTATGTCAATTTAAAGAAAATCTGCTATTTTGCTGGGCAATATATATTTTGACTTTATTTCCATCAATTTATAATATTAATATGTTTTGAATTGGTGGTGGGGCAGACATACACCACGCATGAAGGGAGGGGTTGCATAAAAAAATGTCTTTTTTTTGCTAAACCATGATGCTTTCTTTGATCACAAGGACCCTCTGTCATTTTCCCTTCCAGCTTTAAGTGAATCATTATTTTTTCCTCTGATACATTCTGTCTGCATGGCGATGGAATGATTTACAAAATAGAAATAAATCTTTAGCTAGGCTGGGAGGCTGTTCCCTGCGCCCACTGCATTGAACTTATTTTAAATTGTTATCAAACACCCCCAGGTTGCAGCTTCTAAGCAATTAATGCAATAATTCTATATCCACCGCTGAGCGCTAAGGGAGGAGTTTTGCGTCTAGTCTGGCTGCTGTGTTGATAGAAAGATGATTTACTTTTTCCTGCAGTTGTTTTCCCATTTGCCAATGCAAAGTGTTGGAAAGTAGGTTAGTACCATGAAAATAAATGATTACACTCATAATAATTCAGTGCTGTGTAGTTTTTAACTGTTGCTGGAAGGAATACTCTGCTGTGTCTTCTTGGGTGGCTCTGATCAGTCGCACACAGACCCCTCCTGTCCCTCCCTCCCTAAACCACAGAGAGAAAAGAGAATAAAACAACAGCTAAAAGCCAGTGTCTTAAATTAAATTTCAAAACAGTTTAATTGCTTAATTGCTGAGTTATTTCGTGCAGTTTATTAAGAGACCCATTGCACAGGCAGTCACCGTGCTGGCAATGCAGAAAATTGGCATTTCAGCCGGAGGGAATTAAACTGAGCAAACTCACTGAGATACTTTCCAAGCTAATTGAACAGACGTTGTGTTAACTCCCGTGATTTTATTATTACATTTTTTATTTTTTTAGTTTTCTTCATAGATTATTTGTTTTTTTTTGGAAGAGGCAGAGGGAGGGTGTTATCAATGGGTTTATTAAAGGAATTGGATCTTGGATTTGAGATTCCTCCAAGTCAGGATCTTAGGTCAGATCTACGACCCAACATGTCTGCTCCCTGATAGAGCTGTGTGTAGCAGGTTCTCAGTAAGATACTTTACTTGTATTCTTTCATTAAAGTATATCTATTTAAAATGGCAGGAGATAATCCAATCTTTCAATTAAAAAGAAACAGAACAGGCAGCAGTATAACCCTCATTAGCTAATTGTGTAGCAACAATATCACACACATGATTAGGCCCAGGAAATCATTGGAGAGCACATGAGTGAGTTTCTCTTGAACATTGTACAAACAAGAAAAGTATAAGTCAAAGTCAGGGTTTAAATCTAACAGAATAAATATTTACAGGGCCCCTACACCCATCACAAAGTGACCTAACTAACCCGGAGGGGGTTATGGGATTGCTGACTATGGAGTAGTGGAGGAGCATCGTCAGGAGAGGGAACTTGCAGACAGAATCTTGCCAGAGTAGGTCATCAAGTAACCACTCACAGGACTTATCCATCATGCACCAAAGTTATATTGCTTTTAACCCAAAAAAGTGACAGATATGCCATCAACCTACATAGTATAACATTGCACACAGATAAAACAAAAATGCACACATCTATGAAAAGAACATAATATTGCATGATTAAATTACTCCCCCAATCAAGTGGCAGAGAGAGATCTCATCAGATCTCGAATTTCAGAACTGAGTTCAACCATGTAGCCCTCCTTTGCTGAAACCAGTTAAACAACCAGTAAATAATTGCCCTGTCCTGAAAAACGATCTCAGTCAGAAATAATATTGCCACAGCAATATCTGGAACTTGCAGATACCTAGAGTGGGCCAGACAGAGACAGAATGTACAGAATCAGCTTTTAACAAAGAACAGACCAAGGGCACTATAAATAGTTAGATAAATGCGGGTTCTCTTTACAACCATCTGCTCACACAACCTCTGCACTTTAAAAGTGAGAGTCTACACAAATATGGGACTAGCACATCAGCTCAGTGTCCCTCTGCAATAGAGCTGACTTGTGAAACCTCGGCTCCTGCAGGGAGCTTAATATAGAGCAGGAAAGATTTACTTTAATCTATTATCTTCTTGTGTTTTGTTTTTGGAGGGGGTCAGAGCAAAAAAAGAGTTAGTTTAGGAACTTTAGGATCTTTTTCTGTATCGGATTTGGGATTATGGAGGAGAGAGAAAGGGAAGGACATTGGATGGTATCCACTAGGGGAACTGCAGTAAACTGAAAACATCAGACATTAGCAGCAGAGAAGGACAGAAACATAAAATGTGTCACTGGCAGATGAGAACCATTCAGCCCATCTAGTCTCCCAATGACTGCCTAACTTAAAAAAAGAAGAAAACAATTATGAATCCTTTCATTAGTCCCTGGCCTTATCTTATATCTAGGATAGCCTTATACCTACCCTATGCATGCTTAAACTCCTTCACTATATTAACCTCTACCACTTCTACTGGAAGACTATTCCATGCACCCACTACCCTCTCAGTAATGTAATACTTTCATTAGTCCCTGGCCTTATCTTATATCTAGGATAGCCTTATACCTATCCCATGCATGTTTAAACTCCTTCACTGTATTAACCTCTACCACTTCTACAGGAAGACTATTCCATTTATCCACTACCCTCTCAGTAAAGTAATACTTTCATTAGTCCCTGACCTTATCTTATATCTAGGATAGCCTTATACCTATCCCATGCATGCTTAAACTCCTTTACTGTATTAACCTCTACCACTTCTACTGGAAGACTATTCCATGCACCCACTACCCTCTCAGTAATGTAATACTTTTCATTAGTCCCTGGCCTTATCTTATATCTAGGATAGCCTTATACCTATCTCATGCATGCTTAAACTCCTTCACTGTATTGACCACTACCACTTCTACTGGAAGACTATTCCATGCATCCACTACCCTCTCAGTAATGTAATACTTTCATTAATCCCTGACCTTATCTGATATCTAGGATAGCCTTATACCTATCCCATGCATGCTTAAACTCCTTCACTGTATTAACCACTACCACTTCTACTGGAAGACTATTCCATGCATCCACTACCCTCTCAGTAATGTAATACTTTCATTAGTCCCTGACCTTATCTTATATCTAGGATAGCCTTATACCTATCCCATGCATGCTTAAACTCCTTCACTGTATTAACCTCTACCACTTCTACTGGAAGACTATTCCATGCACCCACTACCCTCTCAGTAATGTAATACTTTTCATTAGTCCCTGGCCTTATCTTATATCTAGGATAGCCTTATACCTATCTCATGCATGCTTAAACTCATTCAATGTATTAACCACTACCACTTCTACTGGAAGACTATTCCATGCATCCACTACCCTCTCAGTAATGTAATACTTTCATTAATCCCTGACCTTATCTGATATCTAGGATAGCCTTATACCTATCCCATGCATGCTTAAACTCCTTCACTGTATTAACCACTACCACTTCTACTGGAAGACTATTCCATACATCCACTACCCTCTCAGTAATGTAATACTTTCATTAGTCCCTGGCCTTATCTTATATCTAGGATAGCCTTATACCTATCCCATGCATGCTTAAACTCCTTCACTGTATTAACCTCTACCACTTCTACTGGGAGACTATTCCATACATCCACTACCCTCTCAGTAATGTAATACTTTCATTAGTCCCTGGCCTTATCTTATATCTAGGATAGCCTTATACCTATCTCATGCATGCTTAAACTCCTTCACTGTATTAACCACTACCACTTCTACTGGAAGACTATTCCATACATCCACTACCCTCTCAGTATAGTAATACTTTCATTAGTCCTTGGCCTTATCTTATATCAAGGATAGCCTTATACCTATCCCATGCATGCTTAAACTCCTTCACTGTATTAACCTCTACCACTTCTACTGTAAGACTATTCCATACATCCACTACCCTCTCAGTAATGTAATACTTTCATTAGTCCCTGGCCTTATCTTATATCTAGGATAGCCTTATACCTATCCCACGCATGCTTAAACTCCTTCACTGTATTAACCTCTACCACTTCTACTGGAAGACTATTCCATACATCCACTACCCTCTCAGTAAAGTAATACTTTCATTAGTCCCTGGCCTTATCTTATATCTAGGATAGCCTTATACCTATCCCATGCATGCTTAAACTCCTTCATTGTATTACCCTCTACCACTTCTACTGGAAGACTATTCCATACATCCACTACCCTCTCAGTAAAGTAATACTTTCATTAGTCCCTGGCCTTATCTTATATCTAGGATAGCCTTATACCTATCCCATGCATGCGTAAACTCCTTCACTGTATTAACCCCTACCACTTCTACTGGAAGACTATTCCATACATCCACTACCCTCTCAGTAAAGTAATACTTTCATTAGTCCCTGACCTTATCTTATTTCTAGGATAGCCTTATACCTATCCCATGCATGCTTAAACTCCTTCACTGTATTAACCTCTACCACTTCTACTGGAAGACTATTTCATGCATCCACTACCCTCTCAGTAATGTAATACTTTCATTATTCCCTGACCTTATCTTATATCTAGGATAGCCTTATACCTATCCCATGCATGCTTAAACTCCTTCACTGTATTAACCTCTACCACTTCTACTGGAAGACTATTCCATGCATCCACTACCCTCTCAGTAATGTAATACTTCCTGATATTACTTTTAAACCTTTTAATGTAAGAGTATGCCTTCATGCTGTGGTCGGTTTTCTTTTAATAACTTTGGGTGTATCCTTTCAGTCCCATTCACTTATTTTTGAATGGCTGGAAGTAGTCACACGTTGCTGTCATTCTGCCCACTGTGTGATATGCATCGGTAGCTGTCCATGGTGCTGAAATCTTCTCTCTGGCTTTCCTCCATAGATGTGCCACTTCCCTTGGATGAATGTTGATGTTTGTATTCCTATCTACTTATAAAAACACAGGCAAATAGGAAAAGGGTATTTTTTTGTTATGTGCAATTGTTTGAAATGGACTTGCTTAATGCCACAAGCCAGGGAACCAAAAGCTTGGAAAATCCCCATGCAGGCTACTAAATGGATTTAATTGTTTCCCATCTGGAAGGACCATTTCCCTGGCTTCCAAAGATCCCTGGGTTGGCTCCTGAAACTGGCTTGCTTGGCTCCTAAAGGCTGCAAACTGTGCTTTATTGCTAAAAGATGAAATTACGGGGAATTGACAAGGGAATTGCAAACTCAAGGCCAAAGTTGCAGAGATGGAAAAGTTTCCTCATTTAGGGGAATTGGAGATGTTTTTCCAACTCATCTACTTTAACCTTAAGTTTGAAATTCCCTTGTCAATTCCTCTTTTTTTCCATGAATGAAGCCTCAGGTCTAGTGCAGTGAGAACATGTCCATTTGTCAGGAGGTAGGGATTACGTCAGCTTGATTCTTAGGTCAAAATCAGTTCGGGGAGGTGGATATTACCGGTGAATATGATCCAAGCGGTAAGTGATGTTGATACATTGGGTGTAAAGTTCTCTCTCCATCTCCGAGTGAATTCAATGCATTGAACATTCATTTTCTCCGTGTTTCTGGAATACAAATCAGAGGAACCTAAGGTGACAGCTTGGTGGGAAAACATATTCCGCTCTTATTTAAGGGGAAATGGGTTATGACGGCTACACGAGAACCATATATCATCGCTTGTAAAAAATGGTAATTCCTTCAACAGTGATGTGCCGCTGACTAATGGCTGATCTATAACTATTACGCTGTGACTTCTCCTTGAAGGTGGATAGGTGCGTGAGCCAAACCCCGATGGGATCTTCTCTTTGGAGGAATCGAGAAAGTACCTTCTGCACCAGCCCTTCATTCCATTGGTTTCACCCCTTGTGACATTATCAGGAACATTTAATCTATTGGTCGTGTCTACTTATATCTCAGTGCCAGAGGGGTTCGTACATTACAAGCAGGGTGCATATCTCAGTGCCAGAGGGGTTCATACATTACAACCAGGGTGCATATCTCAGTGCCAGAGGGGTTCGTACATTACAAGCAGGGTGCATATCTCAGTGCCAGAGGGGTTCATACATTACAACCGGGGTGCATATCTCAGTGCCAGAGGGGTTCGTACATTACAACCAGGGTGCATATCTCAGTGCCAGAGGGGTTCGTACATTACAAGCAGGGTGCATATCTCAGTGCCAGAGGGGTTCATACATTACAACCAGGGTGCATATCTCAGTGCCAGAGGGGTTCGTACATTACAACCAGGGTGCATATCTCAGTGCCAGAGGGGTTCGTACATTACAAGCAGGGTGCATATCTCAGTGCCAGAGGGGTTCATACATTACAACCAGGGTGCATATCTCAGTGCCAGAGGGGTTCGTACATTACAACCAGGGTGCATATCTCAGTGCAAGAGGGGTTCGTACATTACAACCGGGGTGCATATCTCAGTGCCAGAGGGGTTCATACATTACAACCGGGGTGCATATCTCAGTGCCAGAGGGGTTCATACATTACAACCAGGGTGCATATCTCAGTGCAAGAGGGGTTCGTACATTACAACCGGGGTGCATATCTCAGTGCCAGAGGGGTTCGTACATTACAACCGGGGTGCATATCTCAGTGCCAGAGGGGTTCGTACATTACAACCGGGGTGCATATCTCAGTGCCAGAGGCGTTCGTACATTACAACCGGGGTGCATATCTCAGTGCCAGAGGGGTTCGTACATTACAACCGGGGTGCATATCTCAGTGCCAGAGGGGTTCGTACATTACAACCGGGGTGCATATCTCAGTGCCAGAGGGGTTCGTACATTACAACCGGGGTGCATATCTCAGTGCCAGAGGGGTTCGTACATTACAACCAGGGTGCATATCTCAGTGCCAGAGGGGTTCGTACATTACAACCGGGGTGCATATCTCAGTGCCAGAGGGGTTCGTACATTGCAACCGGGGTGCATATCTCAGTGCCAGAGGGGTTCGTACATTGCAACCGGGGTGCATATCTCAGTGCCAGAGGGGTTCGTACATTGCAACCGGGGTGCATATCTCAGTGCCAGAGGGGTTCGTACATTGCAACCGGGGTGCATATCTCAGTGCCAGAGGGGTTCGTACATTGCAACCGGGGTGCATATCTCAGTGCCAGAGGGGTTCGTACATTGCAACCGGGGTGCATATCTCAGTGCCAGAGGGGTTCGTACATTGCAACCGGGGTGCATATCTCAGTGCCAGAGGGGTTCGTACATTGCAACCGGGGTGCATATCTCAGTGCCAGAGGGGTTCGTACATTGCAACCGGGGTGCATATCTCAGTGCCAGAGGGGTTCGTACATTGCAACCGGGGTGCATATCTCAGTGCCAGAGGGGTTCGTACATTGCAACCGGGGTGCATATCTCAGTGCCAGAGGGGTTCGTACATTGCAACCGGGGTGCATATCTCAGTGCCAGAGGGGTTCGTCATTGCAACCGGGGTGCATATCTCAGTGCCAGAGGGGTTCGTACATTGCAACCGGGGTGCATATCTCAGTGCCAGAGGGGTTCGTACATTGCAACCGGGGTGCATATCTCAGTGCCAGAGGGGTTCGTACATTGCAACCGGGGTGCATATCTCAGTGCCAGAGGGGTTCGTACATTGCAACCAGGGTGCATATCTCAGTGCCAGAGGGGTTCGTACATTACAACCAGGGTGCTAGGAGTTTATTAACATTTCCTATTCACATCAGAGGACCAGCAAAGTTGCTGAATGTAGGGAGAGAAGAGACTCTGTCACGTACACATTGTATATACTGTCAGTGGTGTATCTTGGTTTTGTGCTGCCCTAGGCAGACAAATTTTGGGCACCCCCCCCCACCCACGATGCACACCCACGACATGACCCATAACCCACATTGCACACCAAGGACATGCCCCATCACCCCATTACATACACATTGCCAATATTATTTGCCCATAATAATTCCCCAGCCAATTTGCCCAATAATATGCCAGTGTTATTCTGCCATTTACCGGTAGTATGCCCCTGCCAATTTGCCCAATATTAAGCCAGTATTATTTGCCATTTAATATGCCCCTGCCAATTTGCCCAATAATATGTCAGTGTTATTTGCCATTTAATGTGCCCCTGCCAATTTGCCCAATTATATGCCAGTGTTATTTGCCATGTAATGTGCCCCTGCCAATTTGCCAATTATATGCCATTGTTATTAGCCATTTAATATGCCAGCTAATTTGCCCAATTTATGCCATTGTTATTTGCCATTTAATATGCCAGCCAATTTGCCCAATTTCTGCCATTATTTGCCATTTAATATGCCAGCCAATTTGCCCAATTTCTGCCCCTGTTATTTGCCATTTAATATGCCAGCCAATTTGCCCAATTTATGCCATTGTTATTTGCCATTTAATATCCCAGCCAATTTGCCCAATTTATGTCAGTGTTATTTGCCATTTATTAAGCCCCAACTAATTTCCCCAAATCCCCCCCTCTTCCCAGCACTTACCTTTGTCCCTGGTGGCTAGTGGCGGGCAGCATGGTCCCTCCATGCTGCCTGTTCGGCTCCCAGGTGATTGTGCCGACAGGTCACGTGACCGGGCTCGCGTATGACGTCAGCGCGCCCTTCACGTGACTGTCGGCACTTCCGTGTCACACTGCACGGGGAGCCGAACAGGCAGCACGGAGGTTTCTCTGTGCTGCCTGTTCAGCTCCCCGTGCAGCCTGGCAGGCAGAGCGATGGTGAGGGGGGGTCTTCCGATCCCCTCTCACCTCCGTCTCTGCCTGCAAGCGCGGCCTTTTTTTAAATGTTTTTTTTTTTTTTTTTTCAGTGCCGGGGTTTGCCGCCCTAGGCATCCGCCTAGGATGCCTCGCGGTAAATACAGCACTGTATACAGTGAATGTAGAGAATACAGTAATAATCTGTATATTGTGTTATCAGAAACTTGCTTTCCGTGTTCCCTGGTGTCTTCCTTTTATGACATCACATGGTCACCTGACATGCAAACGAGCTATTTACAACAGGAAATTAATATTTTGCCTATCAGGACCCTAAGGTGATGTCATAAGCAGGAGTCACCATTTAAAACACTGTTTTCTCTTGATCTATGCGTTTGCTTAGATACAAAGCACAAAGTATTGATCATTTTTTTGGTTCTTTCACAGTATGAACAATTTTACATTGGACATTACCATTTTCCAGAGGTGAATAAGGACGGATGTGAAATCCTATGTGATCCAATAAGAAGGAACGGTACCATCGTGACATAAAGTGGTACAGAAGGGGAAGTAGAACATTATGGGGGTCCTGTACTAAACAAGTGCAGTGGGGAAAAAAGTAGGTAAAACATGAGTAAGGAGCAATGTGCGACTATTTGTAACATTCTGCGCTGGTTTTCCCTGATTTGCGCCTCTTCTGTTTATTTTTATTTAGCGTGCATTTTTCCGGTTGCGCTAATAAATTGCGATTAGATTTGAGCACGCTAATGAGTTTTGAGAATAGTTTGTGAAAAATAATTCTTATTTGCTTTTAGAAAGTGCTATCAAAAGAGGTAGAAAAAATATTCGCAAAATTGCCTGTTTTTTTTCGCAATTTGCTCGTATGTACTATTTGAGTGTAAAATGGTTAGTACATTGCAATAGGAGCAAAGTGCAAAAATAGTTTTGCACATAAAATACATTTGCGTTTTTTTAGTACATGACCCTCTATGAGTTCATTGCCGGATGGCTGGAAGGTAGATTTTGTTACCCCACCCTGTTTGGATTTCGGGAGACAGATTGGGATAATGGTTTATTACAGAGAGCTAAGTGCCCAGGATTGTTGCATCTCCGGTGTGCTGAGGATGATGTTAGTTGTGTTTCTTTCGCATGACATTAATGCTCTCAGCTGATGCTCGCCTGTTGATAAATTGCCTCGTTTTCTCCTTCGTGGAGTCGAGACTGTGAAGAGTCAGGGACATTGATTCCTGAAATGATATTATCCGGTTAATTGTGTGGAGGGGTGACGCACACACCCGACTTCACAAGTTGTAATTGAGGAACAATTATCTACACAATCAATGTCGTGTGAGAATAAGAACTAATCGCTGTGATATTTGATAGCAGCCTGGGGTTCATATGGGGAAACCTGACCGAAAGAGACTTCTAGAGAAATAATTAATGCACAAAGACCAATCAGGATTCCTAATGAGTAAACTGCAGAACTACAAAATCATTAAAGTGCCACATTCAAGTATCCCTTCCAGGGAAAAAACTCTGACCCCAGGAGAGTGATAGACCCTTCCATGATTAGATTACTTATTATCATCCATTGCTGGGCTGACTGGACCTTAGTGGTGTACGAGCAAAACTGGTAACAGATTTATTTAACTAATTATTGTTACTGGGAGTAGTGCTAGAAGATTGGAAATTAGCAAATGTTATGCCCATTCACAAGAAAGGTAGTAGGGAGGAGGCGGGCAACTATAGACCAGTAAGTCTTATTTGGTTATTGGGGAAAGTAATGGAAGGCATGTTAAAGGATAGGTAAATTAATGGGATTCTAGTGGGATGAATAGTAAGCTTCCTTATTCCTAACAGTATTTGGGGACAGTTGGAGCTGGGTGGGTTTGGTCAGAGGTAAATTAATGGGATTCTAGTGGGATGAATAGTAAGCTTCCTTATTCCTAACAGTATTTGGGGACTTTGAGAGCTGGGTGGGTTTGGCCAGAGGTTAATTAATGGATGTTCTAGTGGGATGAATAGTAAGCTTCTTTATTCCTAACAGTATTTGGGGACAGTGAGAGCTGGGTGGGTTTGGTCAGAGGTTAATTAATGGGTGTTCTAGTGGGATGAATACTAAGCTTCCTTACTCCTAACAGTATTTGGGGACAGTGAGAGCTGGGTAGGTTTGGCTAGAGGTTAATTAATGGGTGTTCTAGTGGGATGAATAGTAAGCTTCCTTATTCCTAACAGTATTTGGGGACAGTGGGAGCTGGGTGGGTTTGGCCAGAGGTTAATTAGTGGGTGTTCTAGTGGGGTGAATAGTAAGCTTCCTTATTCCTAACAGTATTTGGGGACAGTGAGAGCTGGGTGGGTTTGGCCAGAGGTTAATTAATGTGTGTTCTAGTGGGATGAATAGTAAGCTTCCTTATTCCTAACAGTATTTGGGGACAGTGAGAGCTGGGTGGGTTTGGCTAGAGGTTAATTAATGGGTGTTCTAGTGGGATGAATAGTAAGCTTCCTTATTCCTAACAGTATTTGGGGACAGTGAGAGCTGGGTGGGTTTGGCCAGAGGTTACTTAATGGGTGTTCTAGTGGGATGAATAGTAAGCTTCCTTATTCCTAACAGTATTTGGGGACAGTGGGAGCTGGGTGGGTTTGGGTTAATGTACGTTTAGGTGGGATGAGTTGTAAGCTTCCTTAAAGATGTTCTGAGTGACTTTTTGAAGATTGACAATGAGGAACGGACGAGAGCTGGATAGTCTGTGCAAGTGAAAACGGTGCAAGCATTGTTTGTCCATAATTTGCAGAATTCACTGTATTTTTGGGGGGTCTGCAGGGGTCTGGAAGGCACAGCTTTATTATCTTCGTATAATAAAGCATCTTGGTTATTCCAGGATAACAGGATTCATACTAGAGCCCAGAGCCAGCACCATTTTTCCCCAGAATCCTTTGTGATAACTACATGTAGCGGGGAGGGGGAGAGATCGATCAGCTCTCCGATTAATTAATGGCTCTCTACTCTGGAAGGAAATGTCCTCCAATAAATACATTTTAGCCAGTAAGGCTGTGCTGGGAAATGACACATTGTACATCACTTTAGTGACAGCCAGTCACAGGAAGGAATATCTAGGACAATGTGTTTGTATATCTGTTTACAGCAAATTATTTCACATTCGCTACTGTTCAAAAGTTTGGGGTCACTTAGAAATGTCCTTGTTTTTCATGAAAACATAGATCAAATATGTTGCAAAATGAATAGTACATACAGGCAAGACACTGAGAAGGTTACAAATAATGATTCAGATTATCAAGAAGCCAGTGTTATTGGTTCTGCAATCAGTATACTCTATATACCATCAAAATGATCCATTAGCCGCTACAATAGTCATTACAGCAGTTAATGAAGCCACAAGTAGAGAGGTGGCTATGTCATTAAAAGGGACACTCCAGGCATCAAAATAACTTTGGTTCTTCTGTTTAAACTGTACGTCGTACAGGGTTGTTTTTGTATATACCTACATGCAGGCACTCTTTAGGAATCTCTTGCAAAGGTTCTTGCTGTAGCCCTCCCTCTGCCTTTGCCTACGTGCAAGGGGATCAGTGCAGATAGTCTGGGTCATCATTTTGTGTGCTTGTGTAGTAAGTGCTTTATTCGGAGGCTGCCTTCCTGTTTTGTTTCTGGTTTGACTGCAGTGATTGGATGGGACCCTCTAAGACCTCTCTTATTATTAGTCCTATCACCCAAGCCTGTATCTGTTCCCTTATTTCTCTAGCTTATCTTATTTATTCCCCATGACGCAGACAGGCAGACCCCGAGCTGTTATCTCCGTTTACAGTTTGCTGTGTATCCTTCAGTGAGAAGATCTGTGCACTCTCCTGTCTAATTCCCCCTGGAGCTTTCCTCTCTGTTTGCCTTTACATTTTATCCAAACAAAGTTGAGAGGAGGAAGATAGGTCTGAAATACATCCATTCCTCCTGAGACACGACTCTATGTCCACAATCCACAGGGACAGCTCATCCTTGGCTCAGTCCTAGACCCTCGCCTAGACCTTTATAGGGGGTCTGTACTCCCCACAGCGTCACCTCATGGAGCTCCCTGACCCACCAAATCCTCCAAATAGTTAGGGCTGAATTAATGACAGTGAAAGTTGTAGAGAATTGAGAAGGGAATCGCAAACGTAAGGCCAAAGTAGCCAAGTTTAAAAAAGAATTCTCCCATTCAACTGAATAGCAGTATTTTTCCAACTTTGGCTACTTTGGCCTTAGGTTTGAAATTCCCTTCTCATTTCCCTGCAATTCCCACTTGAATAAAGCCCGTAGTATGCCTTTCCGATGAAGCCTTTTCTTCTTGGCTGCTAGCCACACCTGTCAAACTGGCCTGCGCACATCTCCATAGATCTCGTTAGCGTTAAATCACTTGCTTGTTTACCTATTTCCTTTATAGACTCGCTTTGCCTGACGCCCTTTCATCTCTTTGTCTAGCAAGTCTGCAAAGGTGGCTGTTAACTTCTAACACAGAGATTAATAACATTAATTTAGCCTTTTTTTTTATAATGAGATCTTTTATGCTTGTGCAAAAAAAAAAAAAAAGTTGTAAAATAAATATATAATATCTGCAAATTCTGAGTCTGGAATTTAATTAGGACCCTGGGACTCTGGAGAAGGGATTATTTCTGGAGTCTGTAAGTCAGGGTAGTTTGAAGTGATCACAATACTGAGATCATTAAGTGTAACATTTTTATCTTTGCTAATTGCTCCTTTTTTGTAATCAGTCCAGCTAGAGAGACAGGAAAGGGAAGGATGGACATAGAGAGTCAGCCACAGGTGTCAGTGGGTTAGAGGCTTCCAGGTTGGAGATCACGATGTCAATAGATCTACAAGTGATTGAGTTTACTGGGCTGTGTTCATTAAACAGTTTATTGTGATAAATTAACACTGATCTGCAGGAATTCTAGACTTATTCTATCGAAGTTTAAAGGAAATAATCATTGCTCACCACAGTAAGAGTTTGCTCTTTCATTTTTTTTACAAGTTACCATTTCATGCACCACAGCAGCTGAGCATTGGTTCAATAAATATACTGGGATTGGGTTTGTATCTCAAAGGGACAGTATCACCTAAACATTGCTTATACTGTGAAGGTAGCGAATAAAAAAGGTTTAAACATGTTCTGTACATTGTGTTGGCAGAATTGCAAGTAAATGTCTGGATTAGGAGAAAAATGGTTCAAATGTGTCTGTCTCCTCCTTATGACATCACCTGTGACCTGATATGCAAATGAACAAGTTTTGAATGGGAAACGTGTAATGACGAGAACTTTATCCTATATATACGGAGAGGTTTATATGCATGTGTGGACATTTTTAATCTAACCATTAGAATCACCCCCCCCCTATAATTAATATCATTATTATATTACCAATGTAGATTTTGCGGTTTGAGAAATCCTTAAAACGTTGGAGGGACAAATTAAATTCGCCCCCGTGTGTCACCTTGCTATCACCTTGTTGTGATGTCATAAATAACATCCCTTGTGTTAACAACCGAATGACATCATCAAGCTGCTCGGAGTGAATACATTCAACCATCGCTCCTGGTGATTTCAATAAATCTTGGTCATGTCAGTCGTTCATGCCGTCCCTGGGATCAGAGGTAGCAGGATGAGCCCCACCCAAGACATCAAAGAGATAGAAATATAGGTTAATATAACTATTCCCGAACCTTCTTTTCACTTACTTCTTTCCTGGCCCGTCAGTGATTCACAGGTTACATACTGTCCATGTTGTATAATGTTGGATAAAATCCCCAAGTGTTGAATTGCAGAAAAAACACCTTTTTTTTGTTGTTGCTTTTTTTTTTGTAATAAGATAAGGATCTTATCTCACCCTGTAGCTGGCAGACATCTCTTCATGCACCAGCTTTGACACTGTTAAAATTGATTTGTTGCAGGAAGTGGGTCAAAGAAGGTGATATGATTCACATCTCACACCCCACTGTGACTTGAGAAGAAGGGGCACAATGGAGACCTCTCCAGAAGAGCCTGCAATCTAATTTTACAGAACAAATAAACAAGGGAAGCTGTGTCTATCACTTTAGCAGTGGAGGATGGAGGCAAAAAAAATAAATATATATTATTAAAAAAAAAATACAAATCTGTCAAGGATAAAGCAGAAGGAAACGGATGCAGACGCTGGAGGTTTTGGAATGAATTGAGTTGCTATTGATCTGGTTGTATTTCTTTCACTTGGCTTCTGGATGGTACAATGTGGATACAAACACATAAGACACAATTTATAGGATTGTCTGATGCAGTGGTAGATTGCTGTATGATTGCTGACACAGCACAAAAGCCAAGGAGTTATACAGTTTGAACGGAGCACCTGCCATTGGTGTTTTTATTTAGAAAATGGGCAGACTAGATGGACCAAATGGCTCTTATCTGCAGACACATTCCATGTTTCTATGTAAAATTGTTGCACTGAGTTACTTTGTGGTTCAGGGTGGCATTTTGTCCAGAGTGGTCTTCCATTTTAAAGTCCTTTTTCATAGCCAAACCTGCTCATTAATTAGCGCAGCTGGATTTTAAAAAAAACCCTGGATATTGAGAGGTGCAGGATGGGAAGAATACTGGTCTAGAGCCTGTTGTGGTCAGTTCCATATATTAGGCACTTGGATTTTTTTCTATGTGTCCCTATGGCAAGTCACACCCAGTTAGCTGTATTCACAGTATAAAACAGAATACTTTCATACACCTAGCAATCCTTCTGATTGTTTGCTGTTCTCAGATAAAATGAAAGTGATATTAAAAAGCAAGACTTGAATTAGATGTAGAGAATCTAGCCCTTTCAGTCATCACAAGAAGAGCTATCTGGGAATTTGCCATTCTGAGTGCAGGAGTTCTTCTCTGTAAGTTTGCTTTATGTATTTGTATGTATTACAGTTTATTTGGGAGGGCATTCTGCAATGCTTGTATGTTTTTTTTCTAACCATTTCTGTACTGTCGGAGTAGAAATAATGGTTGGAAATATGTTGAGTGTCCAAAAAGTTTGTTGCAGAATAAAGATGACTGCTGAATATTATATATTGCCTGTCTACTACTAATATATGTAATGTATTGCTGTGTGATCTGAAACTATTAATCCTATGATGGGACTAACAATGATGCCAACAGCATAGTGGCCAACATCGGCCATGTTTCCAGGGACACATATTTGTTCCACATGCTGCAAAAAGAGCATGCACAGTGCAGCCCAGCAGTATGTAGGATGGATATACACAAACACACACAATCCAATTCATGCAAAGTGCAGCCCAGCAGTATGTAGGATGGATATACGCACAGACACAATCCAATTAATTAATCATGGCAGGTCCTATGAGATCTCCACCCTGATTAATGAATTGGATTGTGTCTGTGCAAAGATTTCATAGACAGCAAAGGAAGGGATTCTTTACAGTACGGACAATAAAGTTATGGAACTCACTGCCAAGAGAGGTAGTGCTATCAACCACAATAGATGCATTTTTAGAAAAACAGAACATACAGGGCTATTAATATAAATAGAATAAGCATTAATAATAGAGCTTATTGATCCAAGGAGAAATCTGATTGCCCCTTTGGAGTCAAGAAGGAATTGTTCCCCTTAGGAGGCAAAATTCGAAATAGCTTCCTTAGGGGTTTTTCCCTTCTTTTGGATCAAAATCTGGAATGATGGGTAGAAGGGTTGAACTTGATGGACTTGTGTCTTTTTTCAACCTAAATTACTATGTTAATATGTAACTATGTGCGTATATCCATTCTTCACACGGCCGGGCTGCACTTAGTTAGTTCAGAGTGCCTGAATATATACTGAAAAAATTATTAGACCCTTCAGGCTACAATACAAGCCTAATCCATGTTTGGAACATTCAGCCATATCTGTACTCCACGAAGCAGAGGCTCATTAAGGTGGAAGGCTAGAGTCTGTGATATTTTATTTAACGGAAAGCAGAGATTTATTCTGTCTACAGTTATTCAGGAACTATCTTGACTTGCAATGCCAAGCGGCACATTTCTTGGGGAAAGTTGGACGTCTGATAGCTTCATTAGACAAGTTAGCTGGCCCGATAGTCTTGGCTGCAACGAGACTAGACAAGATTCTCCCTTCTTGGGCCGAGCTAGAAGAAGGAAAAAAATAAAATAACATAAAAAAATTCCGACAATCTTTGGAGATGTCACTGCTGCTGAGATTAAACGAGAGATTGTCAGCCCTGCTCTCTGTTTGATGTTCGGGATTTCAGCAACCGTCTCTCCCCTTTTCATTAAAAATAAACTACAGAAAAAAATGGGCTGGATAAAATGAAAATGTATTTTTCATCTGAAAGTCAAGGTAATTATTCCTCTTCATGTCCGCGCTTCACAAAGTGATATAGAGAATATTTAGCCGGTTGGATTTTTTTTTTGTTTTTTTTTGTGGTCCAATTTACTGGAAATAATTAGGGAGGTAATCGTGTTTGGAGTTTTTAGAGCTGATTTACTTACATGATATTCTGATTTTTTTCATTTTTTAAATGTGATGGTTCTGAGAAAATGAAAACAAAAGCCTAATGTTTATATAGTCCGTGAATTAATCTGCTTCTCTACCAAAGGTATCACTGACTACAAAGATCTATTGAGCTGGGCTCAAGGACCACACAACCCAAAATAAATAGCTGTATGATAGGGCATTATGAGTTATGACTAGGGCACTTTGTAGATGAAACATAGAAACATAGAAGGGGGTTTATGCAAAAGAGTGCTATTTTGTTGAATTTCAACATCCATAGTCAGTAAGTCAGTGGGCCGGAGATTGTTCCTCTTGGGCGGTCCCTAGTAAGTTGCCTAGGTTTGATGGGTGAGAACAGTTCACCAATCAGTGAAATGAGGTGGAGCCAGATAGACATGTAAAAACTTACCCCAGCACCAAGAGAATAGAGCTCTACTGTCGCACAGAATGCAGCTGACATACAAGGAAACTCTTATTTTTATATGTGGAGTACCCAGAGGTAAGCTCCTGAAGCACAGCTATGGGTCGATGCGCCTATGGGTCTTACCAGAAAGTTATAGGCTTTGCTGCCTGATGTAAAGGGTACGCAGACTTAGACTATGTATCGTGACTGGAGCCCACCAATTCATTATGTGGCATCTTTGCACACTGGGTGTTACAAAGCCCAGGACAACCAGTCCCTAACTAGCTCCATGTGGTGGCCTCAGCCAGAACCCCATAGGCCAGGGGTCCTCAAACTACGGCCCGCGGGCCACATGCGGCCCGCCGAGGACATTAATACGGCCCGCGGGGGGTGCTACCTTTTTTTTCTGGCAGTCGCAGCGGATGCGGCTGCAGGAAGAAAAAGGAAAAAAAAAATCACCGCGACCGCGAGGGAGGTATAACGAGCACTGGAATGGCACACTATTCCTGGGCATCTGACTGGCACAATATTCCTGGGCATCTGACTGGCACAATATTCCTGGGCTCTGACTGGCATAATATTCCTGGGCATCTGACTGGCATAATATTCCTGAGCATCTGACTGGCATAATATTCCTGGGCTCTGACTGGCATAATATTCCTGAGCATCTGACTGGCATAATATTCCTGGGCTCTGACTGGCATAATATTCCTGGGCATCTGACTGGCATAATATTCCTGGGCATCTGACTGGCATAATATTTTGGCATAATATTCCTGGGCTCTGACTGGCACAATATTCCTGGGCTCTGACTGGCATAATATTCCTGGGCATCTGACTGGCACAATATTCCTGGGCTCTGACTGGCACAATATTCCTGGGCTCAGACTGGCATAATATTACTGGGCTCTGACTGGCATAATATTCCTGGGCATCTGACTGGCATAATATTACTGGGCTCTGACTGGCACACTATTCTCATTGAAATACTGGTAAGTTTGTTGATTTAACTTTACTTCATTTTAAATATTGTATTTGTTCCCGTTTTGTTTCTTCACTTCAAAATAAGATATATGCAGTGTGCATATGAATTTGTTCATAGTTTTTGTTTTTACTATAGTCCGGCCCTCCAACGGTCTGAGGGACAGTGAACTGGCCCCCTGTTTAAAAAGTTTGAGGACCCCTGCCATAGGCCATGCAAATAATTATATTCCAGTGTGAGACACAGATACACAGCACCTCTCTTTACTCACTGAAAACACTCTTACTGAAAAATGTTTGCAGTTGCAATGATTTAAGGAGCAACTCAATCCTAAAAATCAGTCTTAAGCAGGCAGAAGTCCACTTCTGCCTGATTCAAATGGTCTTATTAACTGTTTGTTCAGAAGATATTGCCCCTTAGCAAAGACTGTGGGGCTGCCATTTAATGGACCAACGCGGAAGCATAGAGAGCCGATCGAGCGATCGTCCGCCATTGACGTTGTGGGCGTGTCAGACACCAAACGTCACGGAAGTCTACATTCAAATTCAAAATGAAATAGAAAATTTTATGAACCGTTCACTCTCCAGGTGCCGGACTTTACAACAGAGGCATTTCTCTAAATACCAGCTCTATCATCTTCCTGGCATATAATCGCTGTGATCACAAATCCCACCCAGAGATCAAATGGCTCATGTGAAAAGCCAATGCCGATACATTAAAGTTTTTTCCCCTCACTTGTTCACAATCTAGAGCGGCCCTCGCATGCGGATAGACTGGCAAGTACTTTTTAAGCTCATCATGGATGTAGAGAAAGTATGCAGGAAAAACAGCACTCCTGGAGCCAGTTTAAAGGTGAAAAAAAGTATTCGTTTATTCCATGAATAGGTTATAAATCCACAGCGGTAGTGCAGGTGTACAGGTAAGAAAAAGCTTGATGCGTTTCGCGCTCCAGGCGCTAAATCATAAGCATAATCATGGATGTGGCTGTTGCTGACTGTCTCTCCCAGAGAGAGATTAGTTAAGGGCCCCTCTCTTGGTAGGATGTGAAAACAGAGGTCTAGCAATGAGAGGCTGTCAGACTGGACGTGCGGGCGAGAATCCGCTCTGATTGGCTGAGCACTCGCTGACACCACTAGCTTCCGATGGAGTCTGCCTCAGCTGAGAGGCAGAGCTCAGAGTAAACCCAGAGTAAACCCAACTCAAGGGTTGCATTCTCTGTGAAAACAAGAGAATCAGTCAGATTGAGTAAACGCAACGAGAAAACCCATCTGCAATGTCTACACATTGGGTTTACTTTACACAGACGGCAATAGTCTTTTAATACTTTAAAATGATTATTTCGTTTATCAGTCTGCCTTCGGCATAAAGGGGTTAGGGACAGTAAACCTCCAAATCTGGAAAAAGAAATCAAAGTGACAGGAAACCACTTATTCTCTGGCATTTAATGGAATTTTGCATAATCATAAATAATGGAGTGTTTCTTTAAAACCGAAGGGATCTAATGCCTGTATTTTGAGTCATTTACCACAGCTGCTAAACGAGGAAGATCAGCCAACGTTGCTGGGCCAGGAGAGGTAGCGCCTGTGCATCTATGCCTGATTCTCTTGCTTTGACAGAGAATGCAACCCTTGAAGTCTGCAGTTGGCTCATCTTCTAATTCATGTGAGGAGAGCACTTCTGAATTTGCAAACATTTGCTTTGTATGTAGATGCCTCTACAAACACCTCGAATGACTAAGAACATCTGTTTTTTTCGCTCTGCTGTACCGCACTGGCAGATAATCTCGTGCCTGCACCAGTATGGCAGAGCCCGTGTCTGCATCTTTCCCCGACAGCATCTGTTCTCATTTTTTTTCTTTACTTTTTTTTTTGCTGGGAGAAGCACTGGCCGAGTAAAATGGGTCTTTCTTGGCTCCAGTTATCTGCAAATTGATCCCTAAGCGCACGATTGTTATAACAAGCAATAGAAGTATTACAATGGGTCTCGTATTCCCCAAAGGATCAGTGTGGTTCCAGTTAATCTTTACCCCCGTTCTCTTTATCAAGTATACCAGCCATTTATGTTTAACACTTGAAAGAAATAAAGCTGAGAGCAGAGATCGGCATTGCCCCCTATCCTCGGCCCTCATTTATTCACACATATTCATAAAAGAGGGAAAGGCAAGGAATTGACAAGTGAATTTCAAACTGAGGCTGAACTGGAAACATTCTAGCATTCAGCTTGAAGTGGAGTATTAATCCTACTCAGCTACTTTGAACTTAATTTCAAAATTCCCTTTGTCAAGTCCCAGCATGAATAAAGCCTATGGAGGGATGTGGGCAGCAGAGACTTGCCCAAGAAGCCTCATCTGCCGACGCGTTCTACCTTTTCTATGTAAAATAAAACAGGGAGAAGAACTGGGACATGATGGGTCAATCTTAGTTTTGTTTAAAAATAAACATTTTTCTGGCCAAAATTTTAAAGATGGAAGACTTAACATTGCATCGTTTTCCATGGTGACTGCTCCAGTTTTTGGAACTTGCCATAGATTTGCTGTGTATACTACATCGTATCTCTTTTTGCCTAGTCTTTTGCTGCTGTGTTTAGGTCTGCCTGCCCAAATCCTGATACCCATTTATACAAACTACCCATAGCAGATGCTGCTAATCTTACTATCCATCTATATCTTTTTACAGATGAAGAGCAGTGTGCCAAAGGCAAATCACATTTAGTATGCTCCTGTATAACCTCGTTCACAATGAACACCTATTAATCTGCAAAAATCAGGCACCGGTAGATGATTCGGAAAAGTTTTCCAACTTGCTTATTATTCCGGCTCAGCTATAAATGTCTAATTTTTCACTTTTGTAGCGAATGGACCCAAGAGAACCCAGATATCTTAACAGAGTAATAATACAGCAAATCAGTTCAGCTCCAGGCCTGAGTGGCATTGATAAAAATTATTATGGGGTAACTATTGGGCAAACACCTGTGCAGATTAATCCATGTGCTAAACAAATAATACATATTTCACACATAATTGATTAAAAAAATGTATTTCACATCTCTATTGCTTTAAAAGAGTCAGGCATAATGCACTTTGTATAATATTTTTGCCCTATTGAGTGTTTTATAATTATACCTTTATAGAGAGGGGCAACAAGAAAAAGTCTTCAGAATCTCATAGTGAATTAACATCACATTTCTGATCCAAATCAGAGTATTTTCTGGTATGTCTAAGACAATAAAAAGCAGATAGTGACTGGTATCTTTTGTGTGGCTTCGCCTGTCTGATAGGCTTGCAAGCTATTGCCATGGACTTGTTTTTAGTGTTGGAGAAGGCATTAGGAGCACATTCATCCAGATTCATGTGCAAATAGACTTCCCTATACTCTGCCCAGCATCGCTGAGCTGATTGTCTGTTTCGGAAGCAGGTAAACGATCTGTGCAGTGTTTATATGTAATGGGGGAAGCCTAGCATTAAACGCTATTGTCTGTATAATTACTCTGGAGTCTGTTTGTCACTCAGTCCTGGGCATAGATCCTGAATCCTCTGGCACTGCCCAATTCATGCCAATGCCTGTGGGCACACATGCTGCATTCCCCGCTTTGTAGTTGGAAGGAGACACAGAACAGCAAGAGAGAGAGGATGTTTTAGGATTTCCATTAGCATTAGAGAGAAATGAAAAGATGCAAAGGTGAAATGCATCGGCTCCCTTCCATGCAGCTTGTTTTAAACTGTTTGCACTGCAAACGCGACTTATTCCTCTCACCCGTGTAGCTATACATTGTACAGGGCCCAACCGGGTGAGTTTCTGCTGCTAGAAGAGCTCAGCCGTCCATCTTTAATTATTGGAGAAATGTTCGCCTCACCCCAACTCACCTGCGCCTCACTTTTATTGAATAGCTCCTAATGTGACTAGAGTTACCACCCTTTCTTCAAAAAAACAACAAAAAAAAAATACCGGCCATGTTACTTCTGGGTGGAAGGCAACTCTAAATACGACACTTCTTTTTCTCCCCATAAGCCTCTTCGGCACTCCCTGGATTGCTGGGATCTGCCTCCCTGGATTGCTGGGATCTGCCAAGTTAAAGACCTTTACAAGCACAAAAGTTAATTTTATGCACCCAGGGAAACGAAAGATGCTGGTACAATAAGCATGTCGCAGGCTCAAATAATATGCAAGTGGAAACGAGGCCTAAATAACTACCCTACTGAGAGCGGACCTGGACGTGGTGGGTGGGCTTAATTATGTTTCGGCCAATTCATAGAACCAAAATCTTTCATTTATATGATGTTTATATAATTGTTGCACAGACAGTTTTTTGTAATTTCATGCACCGTTCTTTGCTCTGCAAGCACAATTATTAGAGATGAAAATAAACTCTGCTGTAAACTGCTTCATGATGCCATTTTAACATAAATCAAAGGATTATTAATAATCCAGAAATCACCTTTTTTTTTTTTTCTTGCACAATCAGCAGGCTGGATAATGACTAATGAGCATGGTTTGAATCCAGCAGGAAAGGCTGTTTTATGTGCTGGCAAAAGCAATGAAAATCCTGCCATATCTTTGACCAGCTGTGCTCGTGTCTACAGCCGGCCTCCTCCCCTCTCTCTCTCTCCAGGTACACGTGGGTGTTTTGGGGTGACCTCATCTCTATTTAAAAAGCCCAAACATTTTTTTTTCCGCTCTATCAGGCTGCTTTCAGCTCCCCCGGCCCCCCTCTCCAAACCCCATCAGTTTGCAATTGTTTGTATGAGCGAACAGTCTCGGAAAAAATAATCCAGACAATGGCTACTAATGATACTGCTGAATTGGAGCAGAGGAAGCACATTCTGCCTTTCTGACTGTTTTCTATACGCACAGCACTAGCCAGCGATGTAGGAAACACTTTTGCAAGATAAGTGGGAATATATTAATGTCAAGTTCTTAGCTCCTTCCTCGACACGCGTTGGGCACTGCCACTTGTCAAGGTCATTCCGTTTGCAGTGAGGCAGGTGGCTGTAAAATTCGACAATATTCCTTTGCTGTGTGACGGCGCTCCCTCCCGAGGCCAGAGGCCAAGCACTGAAACGGTTAAGAAATCTAAATAAAAACATTCGGCAAGTGGCATCCCTGTCCTAAAACTCCCTCTTTTTAAGTGGTTGCATGCCAGCTTCAAGGTAGATGAAAAGATACAGTCACTGGAATTGTGCAAAAAACAATGCTAGTCAAACATAAAAATAGACATTAATAAATTGCATTCTGCATTTTTGCTCCAATAAAATGAATATCACCAGTCATGCCTCTATTGTGAGAGTGGGGTGCACAGACCTGTCTAGTTTACCCTGATATAGCTGTCTCCTAATCTACTTTTTGAAATAGGGTATATAGATGGCAGACTGGCTTTTCCAGCTGGGAGTCAAACTAGTATTGGGTTAAAAAGAATCTATTTTGTATATACAGGTAACTTGGGAAAAAAACAGGAACACCACAGTCTTAAGTTTCGGCAAAGTAGAGCTTTTATGTATCATTAATAATGCAAATTATATCCCAGGATGCTCAGGGTCATGTTTGTACATAATTATTGGGATAGTGACATCAAAAGAGGACCATAGTGATTTGTAAAAAGTACCTGACGCGTTTCACCCTATCGCAATGTGCATACAGTCTGTTCTGGACACATGTGGCTGTCCAGTGTGGTATTAATGATTTTACCATTCTCGTTAATCCTATTTCTGTAGTGACAGCACAGACCGCCATCGATTGGTACAAGATATGGAGGATATATCATCGATAACGATGCTGCATTGATTCCTATGTTACATGCATGAGAAATTAGCAGACACCACAGACAGTGCTAGCTTTCATATAACAATGTCATTTAGTGGCGAAATATGAAAGTATTTGAATAAGTTCCAGCCACCAGCACACAGGGACATGTGTGATACCCATCTCTGTGATGCACTACTAAGAGGGATTAAATGCTAATGGAAGCCACTTAAGTAAAAAGGCCCTTAAACCAAATATGAAAATGAGCATATCACATGTGCTATATTGTTTTCTGTCTTGAAGAGGGGGGCTTCATTTCAGGTGCGGTGAGAATTGTCAGATTATTTATGCATGGTTTGCGAGCATAAATTATAAGAAAAAATTACAAAAAACCAATCTCGCCGCCATGTCAGATATCGGCCAACGTCAGAGCTCAGTACAGAGAGACGCGGTTATGTGCGGGTCAGTGGGAAAGTTAATTAGGAAAATATATCTCTCTCCTGTGCACAGGGGGAAATGGAAGAGAGAGGTAAAATGTCCTGTCATCCAGTAACGATGAGACGGGATGTATCCTAAATGACAGCCTTTGGGATGAAGGGCATGGAAGGTGACATTTTGTTAGGTACCTTTACTGAGGGTTTGTTTAAGGGGTGGATAACGTTTCCTCTTGAATTCATTTTGTGTCACTCAGATTGTCCTGTTCTCTCAGTGCATTGGTTCTGCTTCGTCGACAGTCACGCAGTGTTTCACATGACTGAGAAGCACATTACTCTCTTTATCTTAGCATCTTACCTGTATTCTTGGTTTTGGGAAATATTTATAAACTATTAAACTTGGATGGAAGGCAGAGGTGGTGAAATGTTTTTAGCAACAGTAAATTACGGGGTTGGAAACCCATTTTTAGATGTTTTTTTTTTTTTATTGCTCGCAAAGCTAACAATCCACAAGCAGGTCACACACCTGACTTCATGCAGAGTTCTAGATTCTCAATAGGTGTTGTCACCGCTAGATTGGTGTAGACACCAGCGTTTGCCTCTGTCCCTACCTAGCAAATAAGTGTTTGTGGGGGAACACCCTGACTTTGGGTTAGAATGGACATTAAATGGCTCTAATGCAGGGGTGGGCAAGCTGTAACTCTCCACCTGCTGATAAACTACATCTCCCATAATGCTCTTTGAGCTAAGACCCTGACAGATTAGTATGGGGAATGTAGTCCTGCACCATCTGGAGGGTGTCTTCCCCTGCTCTAATGGATGTAGAAGATTTCTACTCCATCTAATCCCAGGCAAGCATGGCAGCCTCTGGTCAAACGATAGACAGGCATGTACTATCAATTCATGTTTCACTTGTGCTTCTATATTAGATCATTAAAAATGCAAAAATCAGTCCCTCCAAAGACAAGACTTGTAATGTTTGCATCTCTGAGTTGTCTCTTGGATTCTGGCATTGGAAGTATTGCTCCAAATTAAAATGAATATCACACATCATGAAAATCACCTTCTTCTGATAACAGCCTGTGATTTAATTTTCAAACCATACACCAGTACACTTTCCCCTGGTGTATAGCTCTACCATCATTTGCTAGAGGGAAGCGATATTTAAAACATTGCAGAACAGAGGGGCATTTGTTGTCTGTCCAGGACAGGACCCAAAACAAACAAACAAACAAGACTGTCCCGGACAATTCTAGACTGTTAGCAGCTCTGCCAGTGGAATGTTCCTGCCACTTAATCATTTTTAGAACTTTGCCCCAGACAATTACCTTTCTAGAGAATCGCTACTGCTTATAAACATTGCACACATGATACATATGGTACGCCGCATTATATGGAGAGAGACACTGCAGGGATGGTTTTACTTTAGTCGGATGTTATGGTTTATTTCTTTTTTTGCTTTTGCTCTCTCCGCAGCTTCATGTTTCTGCAGAACACGCATTTCACAATCAGGCCATTTAAGCTGAAATTGATCTGCGTCCCCTTATTTGTTTCAAGGTCGGCTTCCTGCAGCACTGTGCGGACCCACTTAGCAGTTCAATTGCTGTTCTGTTTCTTATCAGGAATGTAAGTGGAGGGGATACAGGGAGCGTTGGAGAGCGGGCCTGGAATAATGGAAAATATATTCTAATTCTCTTGTTTGGTTACTCACTTTATTTTGGTGCAGGCTGGGCCTGGAAAGGACGATGAGTTTAACAGTATCCAGAAAGCTCTTGTGTTCCCTGGCATGATGCCCAGTTGGCCCTGCAAGATAGAAATCACACTGCCTTCATCAGGAGCCGGCAGACAGGCAGACGATGCATTCTTATAATGATAATATAGAGTCATTCATTTGCACAGAGCGAACCAGGAATCTTACAACACACATTATTTTAAAGGTCCAGAAAAAAAAAGATCTTACCCTTAAAGCACCGGAAAGAACCGAGAAGAGAAAAGGCTTTGCTAGGTATAATACAATCTGTAGCCTGGATATAATCCAGTATATGTCTGTCTGTCCAGTGTGTCTGTCTGCGGGCATTGCTACATCTAGAGTGCTTAAAACAAAATGAAAAGGCTAATAAATTAATATATGCATTAATCATCAAATAAAATCAATTCCACCCTATCCTTCTTCTATTTCTTTTTAGCTGATGTCATAATCCCTATTTGGCAAATTCTTGTTGTTTGTCTGATATTAAGAAACTAACAAGTGTTAATATCAGAGCTTGAGATATTCTTCAAATTGTCTTTATTCCTGTTATGGCCACAAATACCTGACTATGGCTATGAATGCATGATTATGGCTATGATTTCCTGATTATGGCTATGAATACATGATTATGGCTATAAATTCCTGATTATGGCTATGATTTCCTGATTATGGCTATGAATGCCTGATTATGGCTATATATACATGGTTATGGCTATGAATGCCTGATTATGGCTATGAATACATGATTATGGCTATGAATACATGATTATGGCTATGAATTACTGCTTATGGCTATGAATGTATGATTATGGCTAGGAATTCCTGATTATGCAGTTCCCTTGTCAGGCATTTTCTGTGACCAGCCCCCACAGAGAAAAATAAATGCATCTCTATTGGGGGCAGACATGTTGGTTAGAATCTTTGCTTTGTATAGCTCTATCAGGGGGTGGACATGTTGTTTAGAATCTTTGCTCTGTATAGCTCTATCAGGGGGCGGACATGTTGGTTAGAATCTTTGCTCTGTATAGCTCTATCAGGGGGCGGACATGTTGGTTAGAATTATTGCTCTATATAGCTCTATCAGGGGGCGAACATGTTGTTTAGAATCTTTGCTCTGTATAGCTCTATCAGGGGGCAGACATGCTGTTTAGAATCTTTGCTCTGTATAGCTCTATCAGGGGGCGGACATGTTGTTTAGAATCTTTGCTCTGTATAGCTCTATCAGGGGGTGGACGTGATGTTTAGAATCTTTGCTTTGTATAGCTCTATCAGGGGGTGGACATGTTGTTTATAATCTTTGCTCTGTATAACTCTATCAGGGGGCAGACATGTTGTTTAGAATCTTTGCTCTGTGTAGCTCTATCAGGGGGCGGACATGTTGTTTAGAATCTTTGCTCTGTGTAGCTCTATCAGGGGGCGGACATGTTTAGAATCTTGGGCCAGATGAATGATGATCAAACACATCTGACATAAGGTTCTAACCAATGTGTCTACCCCCTGACATAGCTGTAGAGAGGGCTCAATAAGGTATTTTATTTGTATTCTTTCACTAAAGAATTTCTATTTAAAACATCTACAGTTGATACAATCTGTCAGTTATACATAAGTTATATTTTTGCAGACAGTTATCCTTTAATTAACTGTGTATCTCCATTAAGCTTAGCATGATATGAGGCCAATAATTCGATGTTCTCTCTACACATGACGTGACAAAAGGGGTGGCACTAAGTAGTGTAAGGGGGTAACTTCACCCACTAGCACAAACATCACAACCCCTGTCTCATTCCCATCCAGGCATCCTTGTGTCTCAGCTTGGCCTGCTTCCGGCCCCTCAATTTGATTCATTCTGCATACAATAAGACCCTCTCTAGCCCATTCTGATACATTACGAGACATTCCATAAAAAATAATGAATAAAATATTAAAAATAAAAAAACCGATCTCATTTTGCTGAATGCAGAGCAGCCTCACAGCAGCGTTTTGTTACCTATATTCTTTTCTCGGTGAAGCGTGAATTATTCAGAAAGGCGACAATTTTCCTTGTCAGTTTTAACACGTTATTTTGTTTCACATGCAATTCATAATCCTCACCTGCTGCATCTGCGTACAGATCAGCGCGCTTTCAGATATTTATTAATTTGTGCTAATTAAAAGCTTCGCCGTCACCCCCCCACCGTTCAGTATGCATCAAGGAAAGAAAAAAAAAAAAAAAAGACGAAAAGGAGGAACAGGGATTTGTTAAACCATTCAGTTTCTTTTCAATGGAATTTAATATAGTGGTCTGAAATCATGACTGCCTTGAGTAAAGATGGACAGTTGGTGGGTATGGACCGGAAGTATCCTGCTCTCCAGCTGCTGATGTCATACATCTCCCATAATGCTCTGCTATCAGTGGGGCGGCAGTTTGACACCGCTGCCATCGATACTATTGCCAGCTTTTATTAAAAAATGATACCCGTCTTGCTATTACCTCTGTCAACCTAATCACTGAATACGCTGTGAATGTACAGGATGAAAAATAATGATCTGTACATTGTGTGGGCAGAATTGCAGCAAATTCAATGTGTCTGTGGTGTCCGCTGCTTATGACATCACCTGGTGGCTTGATATGCAAATGACACATTGAAAAAGTAGTTAATTTGCATATAAGGCCACAGGTGATGTCATAAGCAGTAGACACCACAGACACATTGAAAACGTATGTTTCTCTTATTTTATGCATTTTTATTCTCTGCAAAGCTACAAGTTCCTGTAACATTAGTCTCTAGTCCAATATATATATTTTTTTTTACCAGCCTGCCAGTAAAATACCGGCTGTAGAACAAACCAGCTTGTTTGTAGCAATCCCGCCAAGCCAGTCCTGTAGGTTGTAATCCCTGTTTGATCTCATATATTATTTTATATTAGGAATAACCTTCGGGGCCCTGTGTTTCTCACGTGATCTGTAGTGTGACCTGGCCTGACATTTCCCCTTCTCTGCATGGACTCGGCATTTGGCTCGAGCCAGATCACGCTGGCCGTTTCATTTTCTCACTGGCACCAAGAAGTGGGCGTGACTTAGCCTTAGCCCCACCCACTTTATCCAGCTGCTTTTGTCGAAGATCGTCCAATAGGAAGATCCTTGTATTTATGAGCTCGCCGTAGGGTATCGGTGTGTTATGGTTGGACAGGTGAACCTTTCCTACCTCTGTCATAATGATGAATTGCTTAATTTCTTCTGCAGACAAGAGAGTACGTGTAAATCTACCATCTCCCGCAGTCAAAGCTTAAAGACGTTTCAACCAGCTTATTAACATATGTTATGTGTGTGTTGAATCTGTGTGAAATACACTTATTATTTGCTATGAAACAAGTTAACGTTCTCCTGGAATTTTACATTGAAAATAATTTCCCCGGGGCTTCTTAATTCAGTCACATTCCATTAAGGAGGGGCTTGGAGAGATAGGCGGGGCTGTTGCTATGGCAAACACAAGAAATCTTTTATACTTTATTTACATTGTTCAGGAGACAGGCAGAGTTCAGAAGGAAAAAAAGACTGATCTGTTTCTCTGTCTTCATCTAAATATATTTATTTCAGACGCTGTAGGTTGGATTTTCCATTAAGAAAGCCATGTATTGACTTAGATCATTTCTTTTATAACTGGACGAGCCCCAGTGCCCGAGTAACGGCTGATGATGAATGTTACTTCTATCACTTGCTATATTATATGCCAGTGACTTACTCTATATGCCAAGTATGCTCTACTAGCTGTAAATAAGTTGAACCTCTGGCATATAACTGCTGGGAAATAAAGTAGCAAGTACCATAAGTAACATTTATTATCAGTAATTGGTAGAGTGTATATACTGTTGTAGTGAAACGTAACAATGTGCTTTATTACTGATCAGACTCCTTATATCAAGATATAATATATTTTCAGGAGGGAGTCTTTAGGATAAGATTATTATTAATATTATCATTATTATTATGCTCTCTGAGTCACAGTTTTACATGGTTTTATTTAATGCCCTGTCACACACTGAATACTGGGGTCTTGTTTGTCTAATGTTCTCCTGTCAGGGGTCTTTTCTAATTCTGTGAGGGGTCCGTCTGATGGAGGGTTTTTGGGTCATAGGTGGGATTCAAACATATGGAGGTTTCCTATGAGTTAGGGCTACCACAGTGTGAAACGCGTTAGGTGGTCTGCCTACTTGTAAATCTTACATTTTGGATGATTAAAGACATCATTCTGGAATGAATCTGGAGTCCTGTCTCTTCCATTGAATGCTGTTAGCTTTTACTTATAATACATGTCAGTTTGGCTGAGCATCCTTGGCTTGGATTTAAAGAGACCAATTCTATGAGCTGATTTATTTAAACAGCTGACTTCAAGGAGCTCCTGCAGAACCTCTTCCAGTGGTGAAATGGCGTATGGGGGAGTGAATAATCCCCCTGGCCATGCATTTTCCTGTTAGGGGAAAAAGAAATACATTTTTATCAAACTCCCTCTGTCGAGTTTGTGTTAGTCAAAGAGTTAATTAGAGCTCTCTGGGCTCATCTGGAGCTTGAAGCCAGCTGTAGCTAGGATACAGGATGCTCAGAGCTCTGTATAACTCCAGTGAACTCACATGCTCCCAGCAGAATGTCTGCTCTTGTTCTGAGTGAAAGGCTCCAAAAATCCAAGTAATATTAAGGTTTGTGCAGGGATTTGCTGCATCCGCTGTGGAGAAGTAATAATGCTCCACCGATGTTATTATTCTTGGTGCTGCGAATATTGAATGTCCAAAAGGGGTACGAAATACTGGAGGGTCTACTCAATAAAGAGAGAACTGCAGGGAATTGAGAGGAGAATTCAAAACTTAAGGCCAATGTAGCCGAGTTGGAAATGTTCTGCCATTCAGCTGCTTTGGAGAATTTCTGTAACTCGGCTACATTGGTCCAATCCCGGAGCAGGCAAACCTACAGCGGTATACTCCATAACATGTCCAATCCCGGAGCAGGCAAACCTACAGCGGTATACTCCATAACATGTCCAATCCCTGAGCAGGCAAACCTACAGCGGTATACTCCATAACATGTCCAATCCCGGAGCAGGCAAACTACAGCTGTATACTCCATAACATGTCCAATCCCGGAGCAGGCAAACCTACAGCGGTATACTCCAGAACATGTCCAATCCCGGAGCAGGGAAACCTACAGCGGTATACTCCATAACATGTCCAATCCCGAAGCAGGCAAACCTACAGCGGTATACTCCATAACATGTCCAATCAATTCCTTGTCACCAAGAGGTAATGGTTACACAGACGCATGGGTCATTCAGGCATGGGCTGGACATTCATTGAGCGATGCTGAGTGATACTGTGGAAGGTTTAAAGTAATATGTATGTAACACACTATTTTCAGGGCTAATCTGTGTGGCTTTGGAGGTAACATCGCCAGTCTCTCGGATCACTTCCTCAGGAAGGGAAGATAGATTGAAAAATAGGCAACCATTTCTCTCCAGATGTTATTGGACTAGATTGACTGAGGATGAAAGGAGTTTTAGTACGCACACACCTTCAGGATCAGGTATATATATTTCCCTGTTAAAGGCCTAGATAATTATTTTATTAGGCTGTAAGTAGGCACAATGAAATCATAGTTGTTATCAATTAATCATGGCAGATCCTATGAGATCTCTTCCCTGATTAATGAATTTGATAGTGTCTGTGTGTATATACATCCTACATACTGCCATCTCATAGGACCTGCCATGATTAATGAATTGAATTGTGTCTGTGTGTACATACATCCTACATACTGCCATCTCATAGGACCTGCCATGATTAATGGATTGGGTGTGTGTGTGTGTGTGTATATACATCCTACATAATGCCATCTCATAGGACCTGCCATGATTAATGAATTGGATGGTGTCTGTGTGTATATACATCCTACATACTGCCATCTCATAGGACCTGCCATGATTAATGAATTGAATTGTGTCTGTGTATATACATCCTACATACTGCCATCTCATAGGACCTGCCATGATTAATGAATTGGATTGTGTCTGTGTGTATATACATCCTTCATACTGCCATCTCATAGGACCTGTCCTTATTAATTAATTCCAAGATTAATTAATTGGATTGTTTCTGTGCGTATATACATCCTACATACTGCCATCTCATAGGACCTGCCAAGATTAATTAATTCCAAGATTAATTAATTGGATTGTGTCTGTGTGTATATACATCCTACATACCTCCATCTCATAGGACCTGCCATGATTAATGAATTGGATTGTGTCTGTGTGTATATACATCTTACATACTGCCATCTCATAGGACCTGCCATGATTAATGAACTGGATTGTGTCTGTGTGTATATACATCCTACATACTGCCATCTCATAGGACCTGCCATGATTAATGAATTGGATGGTGTGTGTGTGTGTGTATATACATCCTACATACTGCCATCTCATAGAACCTGCCATTATTAATGGATTGGATTGTGTCTATGTGTATATACATCCTACATACTGCCATCTCATAGGACCTGCCATGATTAATGGATTGGATTGTGTCTGTGTGTATATACATCCTACATACTGCCATCTCATAGGACTGCCATGATTAATGGATTGGACTGTGTCTGTGTGTGTGTATATACATCCTACATACTGCCATCTCATAGGACCTGCCATGATTAATGGATTGGATTGTGTCTGTGTGTATATCCGATATATAACATTCAGGGATAATATGGACAATACAGATATTAATGATCATGGTAGAGGCTGCTTAGATATAAATTATCTCTCTCTATATATATATTAGAATGTTTTATGCGAAATACAACATTTCAAAAAATTAGATTTTCCTTACAGAAAATTAATGGGATTTGCAAAGGCAAAGCTTAAACTGCGTGGGCGTGCTCAGAGATTCAAAATGGCCGTGTCTGCTGTGACCGCGGCGGAGAGAAGCAACATAAATTATATTAAAAATCCCTCTGGATGTTTATCCTAATGAGGATGACATTAAACACATGCAGGGTAAAATCCCAGGTTATTTGCTCTTTGAGGAGCTGATTTGGAGAGAACACTTATTTTTAGGGGAATTTAATCCTTTTACTGCTTTGGGTTAAACAGAAAATGTATCATAGAGGGGGGAAAAGACCCCCCCCCCCCCCCCCCCACAGACTACGGAGTGTATTCGGAGACATGATACATATATCAGGAGCTGTATCTCCAAATTCTCCTCAAGAGTATAATAGAAAAATGGGAGACTTAAAGCGCAGATACCGTCTTCACAAGTAATATAATCTGGCTTTGTCTACTCTGAGAAGAGCCAAGGTCATATATCCATGGAAACAAAATGCCTAGTTATATCTACAGTAAAAAGCTAGATTTCTTCGTCTTGTCGGCTACAAAATCACTGCATTTGTTTGTTATTTACTAAAAAAAAAATTCCCAAAAAGCATCTTCTTTCCCCAAATTCCAAAGCTCTTGTGATTGAAGGTTTTTCTTTGGACACATATGAACTATCCCGCTGGCAGGGCAGCACGCCCGAAAAATAATGGGCTGGACGCTTAGATACAGAAAGTAGGCGAAGCGAAAGTAAAATCAGGTTTATAGCAAGATTAATGTAACTTCCAGAAAGTGGAGTCGAGAGGGATGGCTGCTTAGGAGATAATAACAAAAAGAGGAGTGCTTGGAGTGGGCCTTAAAGGAACTCTGTCAGCCATAACATTGCTCGTAGTGTGAACGTGGAAGATCAGAAATGGAAAGCTCACACAGTAATGTATATAATGATGAAGGGATCCATCCAAACTTAAAGGGCAGTAAGGTCATTGCACGGTCAGCTCATATCTGTTACGTCTGAACTGTGATGGAGTTCTTGGCTAGTTTTTTTTCTGTGGCAAGTATTTCCCATCGTCCTACATTTTTTGGTGGCAGTGTCCCTTTAAGTTGACAGGGTCCCTTTAAATAGCTGAGCTGGAGAAAGTTTGCCTGTTAGGTTAGTTTGGCTAGCAATATCTGGTGCTAGCTGCACCCTTGCCAATTCAGTCCATTGTCTAGTGGAGAGATTCCAAAGATTACTAGCGTGTATTTTGACTATTCTATGCAATTAGCAGAACACCCCTGCAGCCCCCTGTCCACACCAACAGCCTTAGGAGGAAGCTGGGAGATTTATACCATAGAAGAACAAAACCAATCAGGAGCTACCTATCAGTCCAGACGTACCAGACATGGGCTGACCGTGCAGTACAACAAAAGAGCTGTCTGTGCCTTTAAATTTGGATGCATCCCTTCCTATACATTACTGTATGCGTCTCATGTAAAGAAGTTATCACAAATAGTGAGTATGTCTGTGACTAAGCAATGCTTCTACGTGATGCAGAATGTATAAGAGGAAGGTATCTTGAATTGTAATTAGCATCACTCTCAGATACAATATCCCCACGCACATTCTTTCACACGCCTTGGGTTACCCCTGGTCTGATTGAAAGCGAATTAAATCTAATTGTGTTTTTCTCTCGGCCGCCATTAATCTGTCTGCAGAAGCCTTGTCATTAGCTCTACCCGCCGCACAAAGGCTCTTTAATTAAGGCAGGTAAGTGACGGATTGTGTTTGCAAAGATACTGGGTGATTCCTTATATCAAGTGGTGTTTGAGAGGGTCTCCTTAAGGGGGGAACCAGGACGAGCAAGCTTCTCGGAAAGGAAATAAGATCCTGCAATGATGTGTGTGAGAGTTTGCAATGTCTTTGGCGAGCGCAGGTGCGCACCATCGAAGTTAGATGGCAGCACTGTGCTCTGGCCTGCGCTAGAAACAAGTGAATCAAGGCTCAGTCACATATATTTATATTCTGTGCTACTGAAACACTACGCAAGGGGGAGAATGGTAAGCGTCCTTATTCCTAACAGTATTTGGGGACAGTGAGAGCTGGCTGGGTTTGGTCAGAGGTTAATTAATGGGTGTTCTAGTGGGATGAATAGTAAGCTTCCTTATTCCTAACAGTATTTGGGGACAGTGGGAGCTGGGTGGGTTTGGTCAGAGGTTAATTAATGGATGTTAGAGTGGGATGAATAGTAAGCTTCCTTATTCCTAACAGTATTTGGGGACAGTGGGAGCTGGGTGGGTTTGGCCAGAGGTTAATTAATGAGTGTTCTAGTGGGATGAATAGTAAGCTTCCTTATTCCTAACAGTATTTGGGGACAGTGAGAGCTGGGTGGGTTTGGCCAGAGGTTAATTAATGGGTGTTCTAGTGGGATGAATAGTAAGCTTCCTTATTCCTAACAGTATTTGGGGACAGTGAGAGCTGGGTGGGTTTGGTCAGAGGTTAATTAGTGGGTGTTCTAGTGGGATGAATAGTAAGCGTCCTTATTCCTAACAGTATTTGGGGACAGTGGGAGCTGGGTGGGTTTGGCCAGAGGTTAATTAATGAGTGTTCTAGTGGGATGAATAGTAAGCTTCCTTATTCCTAACAGTATTTGGGGACAGTGAGAGCTGGGTGGGTTTGGTCAGAGGTTAATTAATGGGTGTTCTAGTGGGATGAATAGTAAGCTTCCTTATTCCTAACAGTATTTGGGGACAGTGGGAGCTGGGTGGGTTTGGTCAGAGGTTAATTAATGTGTGTTCTAGTGAGATGAATAGTAAGCTTCCTTATTCCTAACAGTATTTGGGGACAGTGGGAGTTGGGTGGGTTTGGTCAGAGGTTAATTAATGGGTGTTCTAGAGGGATGAATAGTAAGCTTCCTTATTCCTAACAGTATTTGGGGACAGTGAGAGCTGGGTGGGTTTGGTCAGAGGTTAATTAATGGGTGTTCTAGTGGGATGAATAGTAAGCTTCCTTATTCCTAACAGTATTTGGGGACAGTGAGAGCTGGGTGGGTTTGGCCAGAGGTTAATTAATGGGTGTTCTAGTGGGATGAATAGTAAGCTTCCTTATTCCCAACAGTATTTGGGGACAGTGAGAGCTGGGTGGGGTTGGTCAGATGTTAATTAATGGGTGTTCTAGTGGGATGAATAGTAAGCTTCTTTATTCCTAACAGTATTTGGGGACAGTGAGAGCTGGGTGGGTTTGGCCAGAGGTTAATTAATGGGTGTTATAGTGGGATTAATAGTAAGCGTCCTTATTCCTAACAGTATTTGGGGACAGTGGGAGCTGGGTGGGTTTGGCCAGAGGTTAATTAATGGGTGTTCTAGTGGGATGAATAGTAAGCTTCCTTATTCCTAACAGTATTTGTGGACAGTTGGAGCTGGGTGGGTTTGGCCAGAGGTTAATTAATGGGTGTTCTAGTGGAATGAATAGTAAGCGTCCTTATTCCTAACAGTATTTGGGGACAGTGGGAGCTGGGTGGGGTTGGGCAAACTCTGTCTATATCCCAGAGATAAGTCACAGAGACTAAGATGGCTTCACTGCCTCAATAGTCATGATAGTTAATTGTCTGGAACAAATCCCGATTCTATTCCAGATTCTCATGTATTTTATTCATGCACCTGTTCCATTTGTCTCATGATTTTCCTGTATGGTTTCGTGTGACTGGAGTTGGTTAAATTGCAGTAGATTGTTCTCCCGTCTTATCATTAAGCACTAAGGCGATGGCCATATGGATTAAAGCCTGGATTTAATTGTTGTAATTTTAAAATATTTTAAGATTTCCAACTTTCTTGGTTTTGGAAAAGTTTCTGTTTGGTTCACGTCCACCCAAGTGGAAGTCAGGGCTCCCGGGAACTCATAGATACGGATAGACACATTTTTATACATATAAAATATAGCACTATCTTTATTTCTGTTGCAGTTTTGTCCCATTGGATTTGTGTTTTGTCTTCTGGATTTATAATCTTATTTACAGGGCAGGAATAGCAAGTGTTTCCCATTTTGTGATACTCTACCTTCTCAGGATGTGAAGGATGTGTTAATCTATGGATCAGTTTGTTTCTTGACACTAACCATGATCCATAAATTGTATGCATTCTGCAGGGGGGGGGGGGGGGAGTTAATGATATTTGACATCTTGTCAACAAATTTGACTTACCAACCGCCCCCCCCCTTCCTTTACTGTAAGCAAATGATGCATCTGCGGCATGATACTGCTTTCAGTAATAACCTTGCCTCAGCTCTGGAGCGGCAGTATACCCTGGATTGTATATAATGGTATAAAGAGAGCAGTTTAAATGTCACTTCTTTTATGAAAAACCAAGAGTGCCGACGTCAGCTGGCTTCCCATCGACACAAGATGCTCGTGAACCACATTACTACATCTGTGGAGGAATGAAGGACGGGGCAGGTGACTGATGAAAGAGAAAACATTTTCTACATTTGATGACTGGTGCCCAGTGGAAGACGTTTTTTTGGGGCTGTTGTCTTATCAGCAGTTGTGTCTCCAGGAAAAAATACTGTTGCAATAAGACATGTGAGTCCTGAACTCCAGGAGCCATTGGTTTTTTTCGTGCCCTCCTGAGTGTTATTACAATCTGCTTGGACTTCAGGATTTTTACAGAGTTGTCAGGATGTCTATACTCAATTTCACGAGCGTTTTATTCCAGAATTCGTCTTAAATGGGGAAGATAGTGACATGGGATGTTCGTCTCGCCTCAACTCACCTGCCGTACACTTTTAGTGACTAGATACTTTCTGGGGCTATACACTAAATTCCATGAATAACTCGAGGAGGTCGACTCCGGAGGTGAACTTTCATTCAGAGACAAATTCAAATTCGGCACCAGAGTTTGACTCAGTCTCAAAAATATCTTTGATCATTCTCGCCTCCCATTACTTTCGACCTCCTTGAGCTATTCTCGAATTCTAGTGAATAGACTCATTAGTGTGCCCCCATTCCTTCCCTTAACTGTGTCTTTCTGTGCCACATCAACTAAGATCCCCATTCAAGTCAATAAAAAAAAAGTACTATTCAGACAAAGTGGTCAATTAAGGATATCCATATACAATTTTTTTTTACATGTCTTTATTGTGTTTTTTTAACTTAGAATTTGCATTAAATCAAATTTTCTCAATAGTTAGCGATCTAGAAAATAACGAATCAAACAGAACAGGAAAAACAACAAAAACTATTTGTAGATTGTTAAAAATTCAGGAAACAGAGGAAAGAAGGTGAAAATTATACAAATGTACAAACGTATACGCAATATAGACTGATCTGGCTCAAAACGGAATTAGAGAAACACGATTACTCTTTATCATGTATTATGGGTCCAAATCGGCTGTCTGAGCTGTTAAGAAACTGATACTTTAGAAGCTTTCAGAGCAGGACAAGTATACTATGTAAAAACATATCATTTTGGCTACCCATTACGCGCCGATCACCTCCGTATATTACCCGGATTCAGGAAACATGTAAACAAAATTCAAACAAATCAATTCACCAGATTTTAGTCGGAGAATCAAATAGAAAACATATTTGAAATACAAAAATATCCATATACATTAATAAAATATTAATGGTGTATATTATAATAGTATATATTCAGTAATGTAAATTTGAATACAAACTGATGTTATATTATGTTACATTTATTTATTGTTACGTATTCAATTAATGCGACATGTTATTTTTTTTCATTTCTTATTTTTAGTGCTTTTTATTTTATACTTTGGCCCATTTCGGGGGAGAACTTTGGCTATTTCGACTATAGTCGTTGACTTCCTCGCTAGGACCTTGGCAATATTCGTAAAAGCCGAGGTCCTCCTATAAGGGCCAAAAAATAAGCTGAAGTCTATGGGGCGTTTGAGGCTACAAATTTGTTTGGTGCTTTTCGGCTCTGTGTCTGATACTTTCAGTGTCAGGAGAAAGCGGTGTGGGTTCACCTATGGTTCCCTTCCCACTGATGTGCTCCGGATATGTCCGTAATTCGGGGCCACCGATCTGAAAATCTAAGCTACCTGTGTAGATCCTATAGTGTAAAGTGTAGTATGTCCCAAATTAATCATATTAATGTTTACACCATAATGAAAGCACTCACAAACATATGCGTTTATAATGGTTTTAGCACTAACATAATTAATTTGGGACATACTACACTACATAAGGTGTTTGTTCCATTTTTTCCCATGTGATTATGTGTCTATGGAATTTTTAGCATTTTTTGAGTGATACTGGGAGGCTAAATGTTTGTTACTACACTGCTGTATACCTTTCACTTTGTTTCGTTTTGTATTTTACTGATTACATGCCTGGAGTTTTTATTTTTCATAATCGTCAATCAAACGTAGATGTGCTCACCCTCGTTTTGGAACTTGGGTGTCCAGTCTTCTTCAGGAAGCCAAGATAGTCAAGCTCATTTCATGAATTTTTTCGCCCTTCCCTGCTCATTCTCGCTCTCCTTCCTTTCTTATAATTTATCTTGACCAATGAATTCTGCTGAACGCCATCTCAGAGGTCACAGAGTGCCACCTGTGCCATAGGTTTGCCATCACTGCCTTAGTCTGTGTGTACATATGCTCTCTGCCCGTCATCTTTATTCTACCACTCCGCAAACCTCATCAAAACGGTTCAGTGAAAGACTGCTAAATCATTCCGTTTTGCTCCCATCTGATAATTTGATACCGTTTTAGCTAAAATACCCGTGTAGGGGGGGGGGGGGGGGGATCGGATAGACAGAGAATTTATATATCTAAACAGATTCAGTTTCCCGTTGATGTGATCCAGCCTTCCAGTCATGTGAAACCCATTTGAAGTACTCTTCTCTCCCCCACCCCGCTGAGTGTATGGACTTCTAACGAGACCCTGATGGGAACTTGGGTTTAAGACATTACTCACAGCAGGTTATTTGATCTTTATTTGCCGAATGCATTCAGCTGTGTTCCTATCTCCAAACAATATGAGGAATAAAATTCACTGCACGCTCCATCAGTTCTCAAGCTCATCTTGATTTGCGAAGACAATTACAAGAGTCTTCTTCCAGCGGCCGACGTGTTTGAGACTTTGCTCTCCCGCTACCCCTCCAAGGGCCAAGATTTTCCTGGTTTGCTTGGTTTATTTATCACCCTTATCCCGCTCGGTGCACCCATTCTGCTGCAGGGGAAAGAAATGGTTAACTAAAAAAAATCAAAAAAATAGGAGTGTTTAAATTCTAAACTTACAAGAGGGAAAATGAAAATGCATTTGAAGGGACAGTATCACCGAAACATCTTTTTTACTGTGAATGGAGGAATTACAATATATGTTAGAAAAAAGGCGTCTCAGAGGGGATATGATAACATTATATAAATATGTGCAGGGCCAATATAAAGAGCTCTCCAGGGACCTGTTCATTAATAGAAATGTACAAAGAACAAGAGGTCACCCCCTGAGACTGGAAGAGCAAAGATTTCATAGACAGCAAAGGAAGGGATTCTTTACGGTAAGGACAATAAAGTTATGGAACTCACTGCCAAGAGAGGTAGTGCTATCAACCACAATAGATGCATTTACACATGGAAAAGCAGAACATACAGGGCTATTAATAATAGAATAAGCATTAATAATAGAGCTTAGTGATCCAAGGAGAAATCTGATCCCCTTAGGAGACAAAATTCAAACTATCTTCCTTTGGGCGCTCTGCCTTCTTTTGGATCAAAAGCTGGAATGATAGGTAGAAGGGTTGGACTTGATGGACTTTTTTTTTTCAACCTAAATTACTATGTCACTGAAAATGATCTATATGTTGTGTTAGCAGGATACCAGCAAATGTATAATTTAAGAAAACATATGTTTTCCATGTGTCTGTGTCTGTCTCCTGCTTATGACATCACCTTGTGGCTTGATATGCAAATGACGCATTTCCCATTGAAAATGAGTTTATTGGCAAATCAAGCCACTAGGGGATGTCATAAGTAGGAGACACATTGGAAAGATATATTTCTCTTCATTTATGCATTATATGATTTTTCAATATTTTTCAATCTCTGCATTCACAGTATTAGCAGTGTTTAGATTGACAGATTCCCTTTATTCAAATCATGTCACAGCCAGAAACATTGTACAATAAAACAAGGTTCCTTTTACAAATTAAGAAAAGGCTGAGAATGGTGAAAAGAATGACAAGTCTGAGGATCTGCAGTGACTGGTAATTTATTAAGCTCCCACGCCCTATCGGTTTCCCGATGGAAAAAATGAACCCTTATCAACCCCTTACAACACATGAATGAAACCAGGACACTTGCATATGGTGGCAAATAGAAGTCATTTATTTATAACAACGTTAAAAAGGGAGGAGTCCCCAAACCAAATGCGGCACCCCTACCCCCTGGAGATGCGCTGAGCCCCGCCTGCCTGCAGCGCACGTGACGGCCGGTCCATCATCACCGCGCCGCCTTCTACTGAAACTGGGGTATCCCGGGGCGGCCAGGATAGCCAGCTGACCTTGAGCCCCACCCCCTTCCTGGAGCCCCGTGAGCCCCCCAACTCACGTGCCCAACATGTTTTTGCGTTCTGCAGTAGCCATAACCGTGCCCCAGCGGCGGGCCCGACCACACAATCGGTTCCCGCCTTTGTATCCACAACCAACCGGCTGGCTACGCTTCCTCCGCATGGGCCCGACCATACGTCAATACCCAAATCGCGCCCATCTCAACCTGCAGGGTGTTTTTGTTATCCCCAGAAGTAGTGAGTGCCGCATTACCGCAAGACGGGACCCCCCCCCCCTCCACCACTCCGCACCCCATAAAAAATGCCAGCAAAGATCCAGAAGAAGGCGAAAAAACCCCTATAGAAGCTCAGCCAATCTGCTCCCAAGTGGGTGAAAAATTCCTTCTTGACTCCATGAACTGGCAGTCAGACAAGTCCCTGGATCCCGCTGCGAGACAAGCAAGCTTTCTGCTTTAATTTTCGAAGTGATGACTTCTTGGCGCTTACGGTCGCCCACCGATGTGCTTGCCTCGGGATGGGAGGGTGGGAAACAAAAGAGAACAAGCATTAGAATGATTCACTCCACAAATTACAGCTGAAATAGCCCTGCTTGATTACCCTAACTCCCCCCACTATTCCCCTCCTACTGATAACCTTCCTGACCCTAATTAAGATCCCCTCCCTTGAACCCTTAATTGAATTACTGATAAACCCCAACTTGCCAGGATGTCTCAGGCCATAGCCCATTGTCCTATTGTCTCTGGGCTATCTCCTGAGACACCCTGGAGCCATCTAAAAACCTACAGGCAATGAGCTTAATGGCGCTCGCTCCTAATTAGTCTCTTGCTATGTTTAAGCTCCCACGCCCTATCGGTTTCCCGATGGAAAAAATGAACCCTTATCAACCCCTTACAACACATGAATGAAACCAGGACACTTGCATATGGTGGCAAATAGAAGTCATTTATTTATAACAACGTTAAAAAGGGAGGAGTCCCCAAACCAAATGCGGCACCCCTACCCCCTGGAGATGCGCTGAGCCCCGCCTGCCTGCAGCGCACGTGACGGCCGGTCCATCATCACCGCGCCGCCTTCTACTGAAACTGGGGTATCCCGGGGCGGCCAGGATAGCCAGCTGACCTTGAGCCCCACCCCCTTCCTGGAGCCCCGTGAGCCCCCCAACTCACGTGCCCAACATGTTTTTGCGTTCTGCAGTAGCCATAACCGTGCCCCAGCGGCGGGCCCGACCACACAATCGGTTCCCGCCTTTGTATCCACAACCAACCGGCTGGCTACGCTTCCTCCGCATGGGCCCGACCATACGTCAATACCCAAATCGCGCCCATCTCAACCTGCAGGGTGTTTTTGTTATCCCCAGAAGTAGTGAGTGCCGCATTACCGCCACCAAGAGGGGACTCCCCACTAGCCACTCTTGACGCCACCAACTAGGCCAACCACCTTACTTTTGCCTCCTGCAGACTGTTGTTCAATAGATACAACCCCATGTCTGAAAGATGGACTCCATCATCCCTATACAGACCACTATAGCTTGGCTGCAAGTGTCCATGCTGAACCACACAACCCCCATGGGAGAGAACAAAGTTCCTTAAGGCCCTGTTCAACCTCTTCCTAACTCTTTCCACTGCCCGAATAGGGTGTGCACCCCGCCAGACCTTTCTAGAGATAATGTTGGACCATGCCAGTGTAACCCCCTCTCACCGCTGCAGTAGTATATCTGCCTCCTGCAATATGAGGTCTAAGCATTTTGGGGAAATTATAACCAGGTCCGGCTTACCCCATTTGGGGGGAATTATAACAAGGTCTGGCTTACCCCATTTGGGGGGAATTATAACAAGGTCTGGCTTACCCCATTATTATTTTGCGGTGTCAACTATAGCTGGCAGCTCAGCTCCTCTCTGCCCTCTTCTCCTGAGCCAATGGATTTCTGCTCACACCCCTGGGATCCCTAGCTGCTTCTCCTGAGGTGCTGAGCTTGCCAACATGGCAGCCCGGTGCCCAGAATGGTGCTCACTGATTTCTGAAATGAGAATGATAATTAATACATTTCACAACCACCTTCGCTGACTCTTGCCATAGCTGGGCTAATGTACTTTTAATCGGCGTTAGAGCTCCCTCTGCCCAGCCTCCTTTTGTGCTCCTGGCTTTTTACATCAACTGCAGCCATCGCTGCTGTGCAATATGGAATGAGTATGTTCCAAAACCAAGGATCAAGCCCAACTTCAACTATCACGTTGGACAGCATCAATTTATATTTGGAACCGTGGAAGGGGGCCCTGCTACTGGGAATTAAAATTGGTCCCTTGATGTTAGGCCTCACTGCCAAGTATTTCTTAACAGTCACAACTTTGCCTAATGTGTTACCATCCTCCAGACGGCCATTCTCTCTTCCTGTCTTAGAGTCTTAGACCTATGACCTATCAGTCTTATACCTATGACCACTGCACTCTCACACTGAACATTATTTACCTGTAATGCTGCCATGAACATATCTTTCAACTGTGCTACCAACTCCCCTATTCTGAAAGCCCCTTTTATAAACCACGACCAAAGCTGCTGTGTGACAGAGAGACACACTGCTCTCTGCAGACTATAGGTAAAGCTTGTAACAGCCTTTCCACCCTCGCTCCTCCTAAAGGTACCTTCTATGTAACTTCTCCGGTGCTTTCTTTTCCCCCCACAGTATTCCCACACCTGAAGCTGCAGAGAGGCTTATTATGCAGTAATATCGCCATCCCAGAGGGGAGCTTGGGAACTGCAGGAGAGGAAAGCAGGCTTTTGTGTAACTGATGCTTCTAAATGTTAGCAGCCCCTGTGAAATCATTTTTACTGTAAAATTGCAGGAGAATTATCATTTGTTTTACAGTAACATTTAAGTGCCTTTCAAATGTGCCAAACATCCAGATAATAAACTAACAGGAACTGCTCCTATAAAGACCATAAACACAAACAACCACTTTTATCTACTGTGTCTCTTCCAATTCACCAGAACAATAGTAACTTGACATTCAAGCTATCAGATACAGGACTCTTAACATCTGTAGATCATGTAAATACAGCAGACAATCACTGTGTATGTCTAGCTATAATCCAATCTTCCCATCCTAGCCTAATATACAGCCCTGCCAGCAAAGAGAGATAACCTCCAGCCTCTGCCCAGCTCCAATCACAAGTAATAAACTTACTGGACTAGACTCCTTTGCATGCAAATGTAGATAACACCCTATGACTAGGTCAATCAGAGATATGAAGCCCTGAATGTACAAGATCCTCCATTGTTAGGAGATTAGATAATGTTTTTAGCAACAAATCACACAGTATATTTGATTACAGAGACCCTCAGTATAAGGCCCCCTTTGCTCTAATCCATCTCCTAATTGTTATAAAACCAAGACTGCCTAAAATCAGCCCACCCTATCTGCTAATACACGTTAATCATGTTGCAAGCATAAATCCCCTGCTTGTAATATTTATTTTTCATGTTTACATAAGAGGAGACATGATACAAGTATTCCCATATTATGCCAAATATTATCAGGTTAATAAGGGAAGAGGTTTCTGCAAAATGGTACAATTTTTAGAACCAGAGGGTGGTAGAAATCCCAGCCATGTGACCAAACAGTATTTTACCAGCAGGGGTAGTAGATACCCAGCATGACCCTCCAGTAGAGGAAACACATGACTATTATGATACAAGTATTCACATATATTACTAGATATTATCATGTCCATAAGGGAAGTATTATTGTGCACATGGAACAATGTTTAGAGCTGGAGGGTACTAAAAATCCCAACAATGTTACAAAACACTATCTTCCCAAAGGAGGTAGTAGATGCCTGGCCTAATCTTCCAGTAGCGGAAGCATATAAATATCATGATATGAGTATTGTCATATTACTGAGTAAGGACATAATTGAAAACAGGAGAAACACTCCATGTATTCTTCCTGGTACAAACACTTTCTAAATAAATGCATATTTACTAAATATTTAAACATGCTAATCATGCAAATGGAACCCTGTTTGGAGCAAGAGTGTGTTAGAAATACCAGCCATGTGACAAGACAGTATTTTTCCAAAAAAGGGGGTAGTATATACCTGGAATAACCTTCCAGTAGAGAAAGCACATTATTATTATTATTATGATACAAGTATTCCCATATTACTACTTCTTATCATGCTGATAAGGGAAGTACTTTTTGTGCAGAGGTACAGTGCTTATAGCTAGAAGATGGTAGAATTCAAAGCAATGTGACAACCCACTATTTCACTGAAGGGGTGAAGTAGATACCAGGAATTACCTTCCAGTACAGGAAGCACATTATTGTTATGAGCTAGAAATTGGTCGAATTCAAAGCAATGTGACCACACACTGTGTTACTAAAGGGGTAGTAGATACCAGAAATAATCCCTCAGCAGAGGAAGCAGATAAATATCATGTAGAGACACTAGAGAATATCAAGAAAGATAAAGTAGAGAGGGCCTCTGGAGTGAAGAGACTAATGTTTATTGCTCCTGCTTGGAGATTAAACTGGTAATAATGGACAGATACTGACTTTTAACTTTTGAAAATTGAAAACTGCCTAACACTTGCCTCATCAAAGAATATACTGTATCTACTCCCTGGCATCAAGCCCACACTGACATTATGATAATTCTAATTACCCCAAATTAGAAATTACCAATATTTGCAAGAACTTAACCTTTGTTGGGATAAATAAAATCCCAATCTAAAAAAGGGGGTGGGGGATATCATGTGAAGAAGTAACATGGGGGCCACATAAGGTACTGTACGCCACTATCACACCCTCACAAGTTTAATGTAAAATGAAACCACAAACCCCCATCCCACCAAAACCATAAACTATATGCTAACAAAGGACAAAAATTGAAATAAAAATAATTCTGAATATCAAATGTAAAACCAAAGTGCAATAATGAAATGCCACAAATCCTGATTCTGCTAAAGTACTTATCTGGTGATTTTGATTGGGTCGTGTCCTCTGTCTGTGATGGTCCATTTGATGCTGCAGTTTTGGTTTCTGATGCATGGTTTTCATCCACTCCAACACCCAACCTATATGGCAGTATGATGAGAATATTTAGATATATAACAATGACAAATATAATTGGGTAGAAGAAACAACCCAAAGTATTACTATACTGAGAGGGTACTGACTAATAGAGGTAGAGCAGAGGTGGAGTATAATACAGTGAGGTTCAGACAGTATTACATACTGAGAGGGTACTGACTAATAGAGGTAGAGCCGAGGTGGAGCGGTAACACAGAGAAGATCAGAAAGTATTACATACTGAGAGGGTACTGACTAATAGAGGTAGAGCAGAGGTGGAGTGGTAACACAGAGAAGATCAGACAGTATTACATACTGAGAGGGTACTGACTAATAGAGGTAGAGCCGAGGTGGAGTGGTAACACAGAGAAGATCAGACAGTATTACATACTGAGAGGGTACTGACTAATAGAGGTAGAGCCGAGGTGGAGTGGAACACAGAGAAGATCAGAAAGTATTACATACTGAGAGGGTACTGACTAATAGAGGGAGAGCCGAGGTGGAGTGGTAACACAGAGAAGATCAGAAAGTATTACATACTAATATCGTTAGACCAGGTATAGATATAACAATTACTGAGAGTGGGAGAATAAACTTCCCCAGAGGTAATACAGAGAAGGCATTGGCCATAAAATAGATAAACTTAAATCCATCAGCACAAGGGGACATACAGTAAAATTAGACAAGGGAAGAGAAGGATGCCCTGAGCAGTCTGGGAGCCAGAACCACGTTACCCGCCGCCAAGGGATCTTGGCGGTGTAGTGTTGCTCCTCAGCCTTCCTTGGTGTCGTTTGGCTCTCTTGCACAGCCCAGATTTCATGTCCTGATGTTTTATGGATTCAGATTGAAGCTCCTGTGATTGAACCTGTGAAACAAAAGAGAACAAGCATTAGAATGATTCACTCCACAAATTACAGCTGAAATAGCCCTGCTTGATTACCCTAACTCCCCCCACTATTCCCCTCCTACTGATAACCTTCCTGACCCTAATTAAGATCCCCTCCCTTGAACCCTTAATTGAATTACTGATAAACCCCAACTTGCCAGGATGTCTCAGGCCATAGCCCATTGTCCTATTGTCTCTGGGCTATCTCCTGAGACACCCTGGAGCCATCTAAAAACCTACAGGCAATGAGCTTAATGGCGCTCGCTCCTAATTAGTCTCTTGCTATGTTTAAGGAGCAGACTCTTATCTTAAAGGTATATTAGCCAGCTGAATGATCTCTGAGCTATAAGTGATAAGACTCTCCGAGTGTCCGCCTTATCTATCATATAAATAAAGCAGATACTACAATCTCTAATTCAGACGACGAGTCACCCCAATAGAAACACATGGCTTCATGTTAAATTAAATATGTGAAGACTATTCACAATCTGGTACTTGGTTTATTGGTGGGTGAAGGCAAATCCTTTCTCTTATCACCAAACCACGTTGCCAAAAGGGGTCCACGAATTTCGCAATTAGAACCTTGTCTTAGCAGGATCCAAACAGACCATTCGTGTAGGAAAGATTAAACCTTACATGTGTCTGATGCTGTGTTTCCCAAGCTAAGCAAACTCCCCTGGTCGCTGAATAATGTGTAACTTTTGCAAAATGAGTCATGCAAAATACATAGCAAATGGACACATTTTGGGTAAGTTTTTCCCCTGCTAGAAATTAAGATTTCAGAAAAAAAAACTATTTTTTAAAAGTGGAAAGGTTTTAAGATTTTTTCTGATATGATAATGATCCTTCTCTTTACACACATTTATGGTCCATAATGTAAGATTAATTTCCAAGCCTGTTTCTTATTACCAGAGCATGCAATGGAAATATATCCAAATACAGGAAGGTCTATAAAAAGCTTTTAGATAAATAGACTTCTCAGTATATACTGCAATAAACAGCAGAAAACACCTGCAAATGACTAAAGCGTTGACTCAATATAGACTAATTTGACCCCCAAATCTGCACAAACAGACAACATTGGAGAGTTTGTTTAGAATACATGATTTATTTTTAATTTTGGCTGGCCACCTTCCCTGCACCGAAGATGAGGATCGAGGGTATCATGGATGGGGTGGGACATTCACAAACCTATACATTGTATTTTACATTTGATTTTCACTGCCCCCCTCCCCTGGCACCCATAGGCTGGGATTTATTTACAGGTATTTTTATAATGATTTCTCCATACCTGGGCAAGGTAGAGGGGTGAGGGGAGTTAGGGCAATGGCCAATTAACCTGCCTGAATTAATGTCCTATTCGAGTCACCAAGGTGGAAAGGGAGAACTGAAGATTTTGCTGAATGAGTTCAGGAGGGGGGATTTATACTGTAAAAACTACTTTAAGTAGTAAGGTAATATGCCTTCAATCAAAGTATCAAAGTAACAGAGTAACAATTGGAATTGGAATGAAGTACTGACCTCATTATTGACCTCCGAAACCTAACCTTGTCTTTCTAAGGGTACTTTGGACTTAGACATGGGGTCTGTTCACTAAGAAGGGCAATTTTAAAGGATGCCTAGCACACAAAGAGAATTTCGGAATTTATTGCATTTTGGGTCAAAATAACTTTATCCAGCCATTTTGGTTCTTTGAACAGAAACATTGCAAAGTTTGCTGCAATCAATGCATACATTCTCCCTATATTGTGTGCACTTGTATGACATTTAGAGGAGCTTCTGCTGCGCCCCAATACAATAGTGCGCAGTCCATCTACATTATCACCAGCAACAAGGGAGTTAATTGGACGTTTAACCCCCTGACAAGCCACAGAGAACAAACTCTATCTGACCGGAAGATGAGTCTAAAATATGTTGACAGTTTGTGGGAGAACGAACACAAACGTAATGATCTGATCCAGCCAGACAGTAAAAGTGAACCATTTAGATATGTATGTTACTGATTAGTCCGGACTCTGGATCAGTTCTATAATGAGACCACAGCTGGTGGTCTGGAAGTATGGGATTCAGCTAGCAGATCAGATAACATGCCTGACTGAAGGGAACGAGGCCTCCTGTAGTCTTTTTTTTTTTTTACTCACTCCGAGAAAATTGTTTTAGCTTTGAGATGCCCCATCGAGCTGCACAGGAGATATCCTTCCAGTTTCATATCCCTGCTGTTTAGCGGTAATTAAATCCCCCACGCGTTCCGCTTAGAGAGATCAGCCCCTCAAATCAGAATTATACCAGTTTAGAATAAACTTGATATTAAATAAATCAGCCCATTTGCGACTTATGGCTGACCCAGCATCATGGTTATGTGCAGTTCTCAGACATCTGCAGTGCCAAGGTTGGTCATCACTGCCCTACCTAGTTGCAGGGGTGATGCAGGGTGTTACCACTAGTTATGGGAGATCGAGGAGATTTATAATACTGCTCAGCAAACAATGTATATAGTGTTAATAAAAATCCATTTCTATAACAGTTGCTGTAACGCTCTCAGCCCTGTGGCATGTGCATCTCATGCATGGTTTGTTTAGACTCTGGCTTCATGCTCTGCTGAGTTCCTTGTGCCCTCTTCCTTCCTGGAGCGAGCCAACGACTGAGAGAGCAGTGAACCAGGCAGGAGGGGAGCAAGAGAGGAGCCATGATAACCCCCACATGTGACTTCTAAAGATCGGAAGATTTAATATCCCATTAGCTGCTCTTGGCTTGTGCCAGCTTTACAGAGACATACATGTGTACACTTGCGTGCACCAATATATAGGGGCTTATTTATCAAAATTCCCTACGCAGTAAAGTGTCGCCAGGAATAAAAAAAAGACGCCAGCGCTGTACGTTATGTATAATGGCGTCTGAGCTTTATTATTCATTCTGACACATTCCGTGCGGGGAGATAAGCCTCCACCAAGCAGTGTTTAGTTCTCAGACATTAATCAGGTGTCTGATCTGTTGTACATGGGCTGCGCGGGCGCACTGAATATTGGCACAGCCAGGAAGTGCGGGAGCGGTGGAGGCGGCGCAGACTCGCCACATGTCAGCGATCTGCTTTATGTAACAGGCAGAGAGCGCCAGTGTGACCGCCATAATATCAATCGGATAGACAGACAGACAAGATACAGAGACAGACAGACAAGATACAGACAAAATACAGAGACAGACAGACAGACAAGATACAGAGACAGACAGACAAGATACAGAGACAGACAGACAAGATACAGAGACAGACAGACAAGATACAGACAAGATAGAGAGACAGACAGACAGACAAGATACAGAGACAGACAGACAGACAAGATACAGAGACAGACAGACAAGATACAGAGACAGACAGACAAGATACAGAGACAGACAGACAGACAAGATACAGAGACAGATAGAGCAGTGGTTGGCCCCAAATACATTTTAACCCAGTTCATACTGGCCCTTTAACTCCCTGTCTTTATCTCACACAAGTGGATGCTTATAGGATCTGCGTGCAAGGCCAAAAATACTAAGATACCTGACCTGGGGGCTTTCTATCCCTAACCTACTCACCCCAGCTAGAGCCTGATCTGAGGAAGATGGCTGCCTCCACTACACACTGGGGCACTTAGCTCCCGAGCTCCATGGGAGATTGTGACGTCCCAGATGTCATTTCAGATGATGGGACATGAGTCCAGAGTTGAGTTACAGCCCAGATTGAGGTGTCCAGCTATCTCTTGTCTGATCATCCTGGGTATAACATATTAACCTCTTTATGTTGGAGATGTTGGTACATCTCATTCCTCCCCATGCCTGGATCTTCTTCTCCCGGGAGCATCTCCCGTATCTTGCACATTTGCATAAGTTGATTGCGGGCAGGATAACCAAGGGAGAAGTGTCCTTCTATATCCGTCTTGTTTCCACACACGTCAGACGGAGTCAGAGCTGTTAATTCAGCAGCTAGGTGATGGCATTTACACTGTAAGCCTCTCCTTCCCATGCAAACTTCCATTACGAATTAAATTATCTCATTAAATGAACAGAGAACAGTGCAGGGAAAACGCCATCCGCAACTCCCACATTTCACTGTGAACTTCACAACACTGATATTAAATACACTAAATATTTTTTGCCATGTGTACCATTCCTGTGTGTACCCTTCTATGTGTACCCTTCCTGTGTGTACCATTCCTGTGTGTACCATTCCCGTGTGTACCCTTCCCGTGTGTACCCTTCCTGTGTGTACTATTCCCGTGTGTACCATTCCCATGTGTACCATTCCCGTGTGTACCATTCCCGTGTGTACCATTTCCGTGTGTACCATTTCCGTGTGTACCATTCCCATGTGTACCATTCCCATGTGTACCATTTCTGTGTGTACCATTCCCATGTGTACCATTCCCGTGTGTACCATTCCCATGTGTTCCATTCCCATGTGTACCATTCCCATGTGTACCATTTCTGTGTGTACCATTCCCATGTGTACCATTCCCGTGTGTACCATTCCCATGTGTACCATTCCCATGTGTACCATTCCCATCTGTACCATTCCACTGTGTACCATTCCCGTGTGTACCATTCCCGTGTGTACCATTCCCACGTGTTCCATTCCCATGTGTACCATTCACGTGTGTACCTTCCTGTGTGTACCTTCCTGTGTGTACCATTAATGTGTGTACCTTCCTGTGTGTCCCATTAATGTGTATACCTTCCGGTATGTACCATTCCGGTGTATACCTTCCGGTGTGTACCATTCACATGTGTACCATTCCAAGATCACAAGACCTATGGACACAAGACAGAGATTACTGCCTCCTCTAGCTTGAGACCAGGCCCGCTGGCTTATGTTTTTCCAAATCATAGCTTGGTAAGTTCAACAGAAACAGGTTTTAAGAATCCAAACACATAGACAGAACAGAAGGCAAATACAGGGTCATCATCATAAATACAGGGGTGCCTTCATAAATACAGGGGCGCCATCATAAATACAGGGGCGCCATCATAAATACAGGGGTGCCATCATAAATACAGGGGCGCCATCATAAATACAGGGGCGCCATCATAAATACAGGGGGGCCATCATAAATACAGGGGGGCCATCATAAATACAGGGTCGCCATCATAAATACAGGGGCGCCATCATAAATACAGGGGCGCCATCATAAATACAGGGTCGCCATCATAAATACAGGGGCGCCATCATAAATACAGGGGGGCCATCATAAATACAGGGGCGCCATCATAAATACAGGGGTGCCATCATAAATACAGGGTCGCCATCATAAATACAGGGGCGCCATCATAAATACAGGGGAGCCATCATAAATACAGGGGCTCCATCATAAATACAGGGGCGCCATCATAAATACAGGGGTGCCATCATAAATACAGGGGGGCCATCATAAATACAGGGGGGCCATCATAAATACAGGGGCGCCATCATAAAGCGTTTATTTTCCCTACTTGTCATGTTCTGTTTATTAGATCAATATTGATGTTTGTGTTTTGTTTTTATTTATCTTTTTTAATATTTTTGAGAGCAAATCTCACCTGCCTAGTTGGAGACTTTGCATCCAGACGTTTGGGGTCTGCATAATCTGGGGGTAACACTTACTTTTTGGACAGGGCGAGCTCAATCCCCATCCTGCACCCTTCCCTGGGTGTGACTATCATTATAGACTCGTTCCCATAGCTATGATTTTGATTATCTAGGCTACATGCCACCGTTAATCTAAGTATGTCTAGTCAAAGTCCAGTAACGAAGTATATTATATTAATATATTTAAATATGCAGACCCTTAAACCTATTAGGATAATATAATAGCTGGTTTTCATAGTAATTAAAACTGCTCATCTCTGCAATTTGTGTTTTATTTAGCAATGTCTCTGGGTTAAATGTTGTTTTTTAGTATAATGGTGTTATTTTACAATCTATTTATCTTTCATGCAGGGGCTGCCATATTGAAACAGGAATTTAGTTTCCAAAAGAGTCTGAGACTTCTAAGAGTGAAGGTATATCAAACAAACGCTGCCAATTCCACTCCCCTGTGCTGGCAACAGCACTAGACTGTTTGTTTTTTTACACATTAAACCATTTCCCTGAGTCCCAGCCTCTTTTGGAAACTAGCTTCCAGTTTGGTAATTTCATATTCCAATATGAAAGAAAAAAATAGATTATAAAATAACACTATAGTACTATAAAGTAACACATGTGAAACAACATATAAATACTAGCCTATGGTTATAAAACAATTGTGGACTAGGTAGACTACAGTCAACCAATCACAAAGCAGTAGCCAGTTATGTGCTGATTGATCAGATCTGGATGCGAAAGTTCTACAGTAACATTAAAAAAAACTCTAAATCAGCTGTGTACCATTGTTTTATTAAATGTATCTACGTCATGGAGAACAGTTTAAAACAATTTGATCACTGGTTGTGATTTTATGAGTTGATGTTAATCACAGCATGCTAAACACTTAAAAAATATATCAGTCTATGTGGTCACTTCCAGGAACCGCAGGGTTAATTGAAGAGTACAATCAAAGAAGCGAAACGTGCTGGTAACATTTAAGGTCAAAAAAACATCAAGAGAAGATGATAATTAATAATTTCACATTGAGCAAGGATTAGAAAGAAAGAAGGGCAGAGAATCATCAGATTACCTAATTACATTCGAATCGCTCTCTTTTATTTGCTGTGCGGAGGGATCATTAGTCAGGCCCTCTGGCCCTCGGAGGATCCGGCACAAGTAAAATGAATAAAACAATATCATATCTTGGCAGCGGGTTTAACCGTTTCCTGATCAGAACTGACGCGGGTCTTCAATGCGCTGCAAGTTTAGAACAGGTTCTCACGCCTGCCATCCATAGTGTGCTCACCAAAGAGCAACAAGGACTGGTTCAAGCACAACTGTCCACAAAAAAGTTCTGTTTAATTGAAAGATTGCATCAAGTGTAGACATTTTATATATAAATGCTTTAATAAAAGATTACAAATAAAGTGTTTTTCTGAGCTTTTTTTGCTCTGTATAGCTCTATCAAGGGGCAGACATGTTGTTTAGAATCTTTGCTCTGTATAGCTCTATCACGGGGCGGACATGTTGTTTAGAATCTTTGCTCTGTATAGCTCTATCAGGGGGTGGACATGTTGTTTAGAATCTTTGCTCTGTATAACTCTATCAGGGGGTGGACATGTTGATTAGAATCTTTGCTCTGTATAACTCTATCAGGGGGCGGACATGTTGATTAGAATCTTTGCTCTGTATAGCTCTATCAGGGGGTGGACATGTTGATTAGAATCTTTGCTCTGTATAGCTCTATCAGGGGGCGGACATGTTGATTAGAATCTTTGCTCTGTATAGCTCTATCAGGGGGCGGACATGTTGTTTAGAATCTTTGCTCTGTATAGTTCTATCCGGGGAGCGGACATGTTGTTTAGAATCTTTGCTCTGTATAGCTCTATCAGGGGGCGGACATGTTGTTTAGAATCTTTGCTCTGTATAGCTCTATCAAGGGGCGGACATGTTGTTTAGAATCTTTGCTCTGTATAGCTCTATCAAGGGGCGGACATGTTGTTTAGAATCTTTGCTCTGTATAGCTCTACCTGGGGGCGGACATGTTGTTTAGAATCTTTGCTCTGTATAGCTCTATCAGGGGGCGGACATGCTGTTTAGAATATTTGCTCTGTATAGCTCTATCAGGGGTAAACATGTTGGTTACAATCTTTGCTCTCTATAGCTCTATCAGGGTTAGACATGTTGGTTACAATCTTTGCTCTGTATAGCTCTATCAGGGGTAGACATGTTGGTTACAATCTTTGCTCTCTATAGCTCTATCAGGGGGGTCAGATACAGGATCAGGTTCAACTGATCCTCCCACTTACATCTCAGCATCTGGATGGAGCGGGGGAGGGGATGCAACATTTAAAGTTTTTCAAAAATGTAGAAAAGTAAGTCTCCCAGATGATAATTCTACTTGCAAAGTGTATATATCTATATAATCAAACGTTGTGCACTCAGATTATCCTTGAATGAAAATAGTTAAGTACCTAGATAAGACCTTCCCATACTGCCCAGTGATATCAAAGACATGGATGAAGGTGAAGAAAAAGCTCATAAGCAAACCACCTGTGTACAGGCAGGACTTCCTGGGTGGTCTCCCTTGATACACATATGGGGTACTGACTGACCCCTTTTTACCATTAAATGGTGTATATAATATATTATATATCTAAAATAAATGATTTGAACATGTCGAGTCTGTTATGTATATTTCTCTCCATGTTTCAGCCTTGTTTTCCGTTTGACATCAGGTCGGTAAGAAATAAATTGTGGTAAGGCTGACCTTCCTCCATCTTACGGCAGAGGTCAAGGCATCGGTGAGCAGTAACCTGGATCCTCAGGACAGGTACATGTTGTCCCAGTCAGGAGATCAGCTTGTTGCTCAGTCTTATCTGGCTTGGTCCCTGCTCTGCTTTCTAGTCACATAATCAATTTCCTTAATTAGTTTTTAATCAGAAAAAAAAAGATTACCCGGTACCTGTAAGTGTGAGTCACGTCGGTGCTTCATTAGGATGCCAGGGAGATTTTTCTCATGTAATAAGACAGTCTCGCTTGTTGTGATCAGTATGTACATAAATAAATGCATTTATCACACTGGAGACACCAGAGAAAGAGAGAAGATACAACACAAATAAATACTGGCTCCAAAATCCACTGCAGAACGACGGTCCCAAAGCACAAGGAACTTTCAGATAAGGGACTAATCCAAAAAATACAATTTCTTATCATGGCCTTTTGATGATGTATTTGGGAATTCCCATTCTCCCCCTAGATATGTGATTAATTAACTGATTTTTGATCTTGTAGTCACAGACATGGTCTTGCCAGTTGCAATTTGCTTCACTTCATAGCAGACAGAGCTGGCTGAAACCACGGCCACCTCCATTCTAAGCAATTGAAGCAGCTGAGATGAATGGAGAGAGGCTGATTCCACAGTAATGGCTAATGGCAACACTTTCTCAGAGAAAAGCCTGAAAACTGCGTCAGAGGAAGCCAGCCCGCCTCCTGTGTACTCCCTCTCACTGAATTTAGATGGCCGAGTGAAATAATTATTTAAGTAAACATAAGTGCGTTTAACATCTGTTTTAAATACAATCTTATAAAACCTACTTTATATTCTCACTGATTACACTTCAGTGCATCCAATTTTTGTAGCATGTAATTCCTATTTGATAGGAAGTCAAATTAATGAAGAAAAACTAATTTTACTCCCGCTGTGTATTTAATGCATATTCCGCTTTCATGTATAGGATTCCGAATGTTTTACTCACATATAGAACATTGTTTAACTGACAGATTCAATTTATGGAAGGCAGATGAGTAGCAGTGTAAGATAATTCCATCGCTCTTTGAGTGATAGCAAACGATAACGAATTGAACAAGGTCTGCGATAGTTTAAAGGGGATCTTTCACTTAAACAGCAAACGCAGGGAATAAAAAGATGATTTAAAAAAAAAGGAACAAAACTCTGTGTGAGCAGAATTTGCAAATAAAGGAATAAATTACGAGAAAAAATGTGGTTTAAATGAATCTTTATGACATCACCTGTGTCGCGATAGGCAAATGAACTCATCGTCAAACGGAAAACTGTACTTTGCATATCAAGCTACAAGGTGATGTCATAAGGAATCGTCATTTATTAAAATTCTCTAAATTCACAGTATAAGCAATGTGCCAAACGTTGAATATCTCCCAGTGATGTACTAGTTAATCTTCTACTAGAGATTTCTATAAATCACTTTGTGCTTGAGATCCTCATCTACACTCTCTCTCTTGGGATTTCACCTGCAATAACATGGTACCCAACGTCAATAGATGAGCATCATTAGGCTGCACCCGAAATATCTGTTACCCCTGCAGCTCCGAAGAATGCTGTTGTGTTGCTTCCATGTCAGGCCTTAGAAACAGGACCGGTGGACAGCCTGGCAAGGGTTAAAGCGGTCTTGGTATAACTCTGCTAACCTTACCCAGCACGCAGGCAGATAATTAAGAAAACAATTCAATCTCATTAGTAAATGTGATAGGGTTTGGGAGAGAGAGATGCTGGTGTAATTGAAATGAGCTATTCCCTTGCAGGGGGGGGGGGGGGGGGGGTCACTTGGCCACAGACCACTAGCTTTTTTTTTTTTTTTTTATTATCAAAGAACTGATTCTGATCCTTTAGTGGAGTGAAGACAAAGACATATGTTTTTATTCTACGTCTCCTTCTTCTTGTGTGAAGTTTGAGGAAGGATGCAGGACTGATAAATGAATAATCACTTTTTCCTCAGCCCTGGAACTTGCTCTGGATTCTCCAAAACCATTGTGCATTGAGCGCTGACCAGTGAGTGGTATGAGGGAATGCTGGATGATGGGAGTTGTAAAAACAACTAATTTAAAAAAAAAAAAAACACATTTTAAAATGGCGTCAGAACCCATCTGACACACACATTTTAAAACAGATTTTTGTCTTAAGTAATGGGTTTGCATTTTGTATTTTATACATTTGCAAAATAAATAATATAAAGGGTGACAGAGTCCCTTTATCTTTCACAGCCATCACTTGGCATCTTAAAGTGGCAGTGTAAGCGAGAGCCCGCAGCAGTAATTGTGTCATTTATTTATTTATTCTGAAGTGTAGCACTGCTTCCACCCATCCGAGCTCTGCCTTGGTTTCTAAGTGAAAAGGGAACTCCATATCCTCAGTGCCGTGCTGTGATCTAGGCTGGTGGGGGTGGTGGGCAAACGGCACAAAGGCCGTACTAAACCCACTCTTCTCTGTGTGTAAATATGCTTCCCCTTCACCGTCTCCGCAGGGATCACCATTTGTGTATCTGTGCATAATTGAACAGTACATTCTTTCTCTGTTGGAAACAAATGTCTGGACATGATGGAAAGTCCCCACCCAGCAACAGACACTGATACATAGAGGGCTGGAGAGCAGAATATACACATGCCCAATGTGCTTTTTCACTAAAAAACACTCAAAGAAAAACAAATATATTGATGTGCAGTAAAATGCAACAGGCGATCTGCTCTGCTTGGTCATGGCAGGTGTAGGAGAAGCTCATGCATGGCTGAAAAACAAGGGATTTCCCCTGCTCAGGTGCAACACATCTATCATATGTCATTAGCACGTTCCTCCTCTGGCAACCATGGGGTTAAAGGGATAGATTCAATGCCAGCCATTAAGGAAACAAGGGCTGGAAGCCCTCAGAGAGGGCACGGACGGGGAAAAGGCTAAAAGTCTTCAGACAGGGCATGAAGAGGTATTAGGCTGGAAGCCAACAGACAGGGCACGGACAGGGAAAAGGCTGGAAGCCCTCAAACAGGGCAGGGATGGGGAAAAGGCTGGAAGCCCTCGATCAGGGCACGAACGGGGAAATGGCTGGAAGCCCTCAGAGAGGGCATGAAGAGGTATTAGGCTGGAAGCCAACAGACAGGGCACGGATGGGGAAAAGGCTGGAAGCCCTCAGAGAGGGCATAGACGGGGAAAAGGCTGGAAGCCCTCAAACAGGGCACAAATTGGGAAAAAGCTGGAAGCCCTCGGACAGGGCACAGATGGGGAAAAGGCTGGAAGCCCTCGGACAGGGCACAGATTGGGAAAAAGCTGGAAGCCCTCGGACAGGGCACAGATGGGGAAAAGGCTGGAAGCCCTCGGACAGGGCACAAATTGGGAAAAAGCTGGAAGCCCTCGGGCAGGGAAAAAATGGGGGAAATGCTGGAAGCCCTCAGACAGGGTATGAACAGGGAAAAGGCTTGAAGCCATGTAGCACCAAACGCAAGTGACTATAATGGTGAAGAATGATCCATGGACACATACAGAGCTGCACGGATATATCAGAAATAGGGCAAACCTTTTTTAATGATTGCAGACATTGGATTCCAGCACAAAGTACCTGGCCTGCAGTTGACAAAAGCAGCAAGGCCGAGGCTGGGAACAAGGCCTACACAAGTTGAAGATAGTGGGACATTCTGACCATATGCCAAAATCATTATCTAGCCCAAGGGAGCCAGCGTGATGTTTCCAAACTGCTCATGCATCTGCTACTTGTCTTCATAGACTTTTTATTCTGACAGCGTAATGATGTTATTTTAATTATTCCAAGGAAAAAACGTACCACTCTATAATCCCCCTCTTTTTATTTTCATCACAATAAATATTTAAGGGAGATTTCCTTCTCTGATAGTGGAACATTATATCACACCGAACATATAATTATAATACATTATGAGATCTGCGATAACGAAGTCTGCGGGGGAATAAAAAAACTACGTTTGGAATAAGAAGAGGGCTGATTACACATTGTGTATATAGTTTTAAATAAATCCTGTTTATATATAATATGTATATTGCGCCCTGTACAGATAAAAATAACTTGGATCCAAAGTGAGTCAGAAATAGAGCTCATACAAAAGATGAATAATGTAGAGTAGTGACAGGGAGCGTGGACTGCAAAGAGTTCCAACAAGTGACACCGTTGGTGTTGATTATATCACTTTACAATCAGATATTTATACATAATCCCCACTGTGCTCCATTACATAACCAGCATTACTGCATATGTCATCGTGTCTACAGCCAAATGTCTGCTACATAATCTGCCCATGACACAGAACATGCGTGTCTATGTTACTGTTTTTAGATCACTGGATCTATATAAACATTACACATCCTGCTCCTGTACTCTCTCCGGTCTGAGCAGTTTGTGTCCCTCCGAGCTGCCCCGGGTTATGGTTATGTATCTGTGAACCAGGTCCCAACTGTTTGTTGACACACCTTGCTGATAAGTGCTGGACACTGTTTATTTATCATATTAATAGGTTTTCAAGCTGTTTTGTGTAGTATATTATAGGGTAATGTTTGTTCTTCTGCTCCTGAACTCTCCAGTAAAATCTCTTGCTAAACAATACTATTGAAAGCCATGGATTTTCTTTACCAAGACCCCGTGGCCCAACCACAAACCAACCCACAAACCAACCCACAAACCAACCCACAAACCAACTCTGAAACCATCCTAGAAACCAACTCGGAAATCATCCTAGAAACCAACCTAGAAACCAACCCAGAAACCAACCCAGAAACCAACCAAGAAACCAACCCAGAAACCAATCCAGAAACCAACCTAGAAACCAACCAAGAGACCAACCTAGAAACCAACCTAGAAACCAGGCAAGAAACCAACCTAGAAACCAGGCAAGAAACCAATCTAGAAACCAACCAAGAAACCAACCTAGAAACCAACCAAGATACCAACCTAGAAACCAACAAAGAAACCAACCTCAAAACCAACCTAGAAGCCAACCAGGAATCCAACCTAGAAACCAACCTAGAAACCAAGAAACCAACCTCAAACCCAACCTAGAAACCAACCAAGATACCAACCTAGAAACCAACAAAGAAACCAAGAAACCAATCTAGAAACCAACCCAGAAACCAACCTAGAAACCAACCAAGATACCAACCTAGAAACCAACAAAGAAACCAAGAAACCAATCTAGAAACCAACCAAGAAACCAACCTAGAAACCAACCAAGATACCAACCTAGAAACCAACAAAGAAACCAAAGAAACCAACCTCAAAACCAACCTAGAAACCAACCAGGAATCCAACCTAGAAACCAACCTAGAAACCAAGAAACCAACCTCAAACCCAACCTAGAAACCAACCTAGAAACCAACCAAGATACCAACCTAGAAACCAACAAAGAAACCAAGAAACCAACCTCAAAACCAACCTAGAAACCAACCAAGAATCCAACCTAGAAACCAACCTAAAAACTAAGAAACCAACCTCAAACCCAACCTAGAAACCAACCTAGAAACCAACCAAGAAACCAACCTAGAAACTAAGAAACCAACCTCAAACCCAACCTAGAAACCAACCTAGAAACCAACCTAGAAACTAAGAAACCAACCTCAAACCCAACCTAGAAACCAACCTAGAAACCAACCAAGAAACCAACCTAGAAACTAAGAAACCAACCTCAAACCCAACCTAGAAACCAACCTAGAAACCAACCAAGAAACCAACCTACAAACCAACCAAGAAACCAACCTAGAAATCAATCTAGAAAGCAGACAATCAAAATGTTTATAAATGTAAGCACCACTGTGATTGGTTGCAGGGCCAGGGCTCCAGAAATCCAGAAAAGCCATATGTATATATGTAGTTATGGATTAATATTATTGGGATTCTCTGCATTCCATGCAGAATCATATTAACTATAATGGGCCCTCTCTAGTGGGTGAACTCTGTCCCTATTTTCCCTAAGCCCTGCATGTTTAAATTCCTTCACTGTATTAACCTCTATCACTTCTACTGGGAGGTTATTCCATGCATCCACTACCCTCTCAGTAAAGTAATACTTCCTGATATTACTTTAAAATTTCTCCCCTCTAATTTTAGACTAACTCCTCTTGTTGTGGTAGTTTTAACATCCCCATTTACTGTCCTGATTCCCTTTATGTATTTAAATGTTTCTATTATATCCGCCCTGTTACATCTTTCCTCCAAACTCTACATGTTAAGATGCTTTAACCTTTCCTGGTAAGTTTTATCCTGTAATTCCCTATAACAGTGGCTTTCAAATAAATATGCTACATGGCTGGTAGAATGCAACATGCACTGCTTATCCCAGTGCTGACACCATTATAAATAAAACAAGTCTCCTTCATGAAGCATTATTGTCACATGCACAGCCTCAAGTAACTCTGTTACAGCAACATTTAACAGCTTCCATTACTGCTGTCCAATCGGCAGCCCGCATGGTCCAGCATTGGCTCTCTTGGGATGCTGCTACCTTTTGATGTATACATTTCGACAGTAACATGTATAGATCGTTTTCCCCTCTCTGTTTAAAGCAGGAACCTATCATCTGTGGATGACAAGCCCTGTGTAATGGCATTGCTAATGCTGCCTGTAATTGACCTAGAAGACTTCAGATGGAGGAATTGCTAATCAATGGTTCCTTAGACACTGGTTAGTCGTTAGATTTGGCTGTGCAAAATCCTTGATGTGCAATTAAAAAAAACACAATGTATAAAAAGCTTTTATTACCCCATTGGCTGCCTCTCCTGTCCAAATCCCACCTGGATTTACAAAAAACTTAGCCAATGGTTTAACCAAGCGTTACAGTAACATTTATTTATATTGTGCCATAGGTGAGATCCTGGGTGAGAGAAGGAGACTGCAAAATCATTAAAACAATTAAAGTAATAATAAATCCTTAATGGTAACACAGACATCTACCATTTCATTTATATAGTGAATAAGGGGAAGTTATAGACTACATTAGATGAACAGTAGTGTGGCTCGGTGGGGTGGAGGGGGCAGTCTGCCCTGGGAGGCACTTTTTTGAGGGCAGCAGCTCATCGCACCCCCAGAATCCATATCTCAACCAACCATGACCTGTACTGGCGATCCCCTGTGTCAGATAAGACCACTTTGAGAGGCCTCAGTCTAATTTTAAAAAAAAAGGCACCGTTTGCCGCCCCTCTCGAAAATATATATTTTTTTAACCCTACCCTTTTTTTTATTCCGTTAGTGACCCGCACCTACCTTGACCCCCCACGGAAATTTCATGTACAGATAAAAATAGCGATAATAGAAATCAGCGCCCCATCCGGCCGTACTGTTAGTTATCGCATTGGTGCCGTTTGCGGAACTTCCTGCTCGCGCAGTGGCAGCGACGGACTGATTACAATGCGCTGAACTTTCTAAATAACTTATCCCGCATGAAGTCAGGTGAGAGAAGTGTTTGTGATAATACATGATGGTATTAGATATTTGCCCAAGCCAGAATAACAGGCTCAGTGCCGCTAATTAACATCAGACACTGAAGAGGGTCACATTTATTAAAGGCCTATTGTTTGCCATTGGAGATCCTGCTCTCTCTTTCTTTTCTTTTTTTTTTTTAATTATAATTTCCAGGGTAAGCGGTTCATTTTCACACAGGCGGGAGGATGTCAGGATGGATTATAATCACTGTCAATGAAATGAAAGGATTAATAGTACATTGTGTTATGGGGCAAAATAGGGAAGATCCAGAACAGAACTAGAAACATACACTGGGTGCCAGTCGGCCCCAAAAATACACGGGGGGGGGGGGTAGAAGTCGGATGGACAGTGGGATTCAGGACCCCAATCGCATAGTTCCACTTTCATTCTCAAGATCGAGAGATCGCAATAACAGAACCTGCTTTGACCCGCCGACCTCCAACCTCAGTCCTCGTTGCTTCATGCGAGTGATGACTCAGAGCGAGAGAATCCTAGCTACCACCGCGGTGCAAGTGGCAGCGCTAACTGAGGGCTCCGCCATCGTTGGCACCTGGGGGAGCAGACGAAGAGTTTGGAGGAAGAGAGAGATAAAGAGAGGGGTGTCAAAGATCCAATCTGCCTCAGGTGCCAAGAAAGTTAGGTACGCCCCTGTCCTCCTCAGTGTATTTAGCTCTGGCACATACTGTGTATAATAAAAAACGCTTGAAAAACGCTCAGAAAATTTCTGCCAAAACCATCTTGGCAGAAGAATTATAACCAAACACGAAAATGTTTAGGATGTATAGTAAAGGCGTAATCTCCTTGATATATAAGAAATGGCAATTCAGCCTTTTTTTTTTTTTTTTTACCTTCCTGATCTTCTATACATAGACCCATCTGTTTGTGCTGTGCCAGCCACAGTCACTGTGTGTCAACAGCCAATGACGTCTCTGCATTCTCGTCACCGTAAAGATCAGGTAGACGCGGCTACATATGGTTAAAACCCCCAAACAGGGCATCAAATGCTTTCACTCCTGGGACAAGTCATGTTAAACATTTTAATAAACACTACTTGTAAAGGCTGATAACGAGCCATTAAAGCGGCAGTATAATTTGTATTTTCCCCTTTCTAGTTTGTCTGTTGTAGTAAATCACAGCAAAAGCTCTCTTAATGATAGTGTTCTCCTTTTTTTATTGGCTTGATCCATTGTGTTAGAAAAAAAAAATCCTAATTCTTTATTGCAGTCTTGGAACACTGGAGCCATATAGTTATCATAGAACAGAAGGCGAGGCTCCAAAACGCCGCTGTAACACAAGTTTAATGCAGAAACTGCACAGATTCGGCTTCGTTTCAGAGTACGTCAATTCCATTATCTAGCCAGCGCGCTTCAGTGACTTTATGGAAAGTGACGAAATCTCAACTCCTCCTCTGACGGCATGTTACATTGCAGTCCGTATCTGGCTACCTGAAATGGTACTTCATTTTTTTTTTTAACTCTTTAATTTATAGAGTAAAGTTAATGATAATGTTTACCCAACGCATTCAGCTTTTAGGTATTTTTTTTTGGAATAGAAACCTGACACTATAATAAATTTATATTATTCTTACTGAATACTTGAATGCAACTGTATGAAAATCATTAAACAGTTTCCGACACCGTTTATATCTAGACATTTGGCACTACTGGCATCTGGTTTCATTCATTTGTTCATATATATTATATTTTAAATATTTGTTTTGCACACTCTATATCAGCTACCTTGCTCCAGGTACCTATGTGTAAGATTACTTTCATGACATCATACTTGCAGCAGTTAGATTTCTGAAAGCAGTCTGTAAAATGATTTTGGGGGTCACAATTGGCGTTGAGGAGTGTCTGCGCTTCCTCTGCACTCCCTCCGCGCTGCCTCCGCTCTGCCTCTGCACGAATATGGATTTCTTTTTTTATTGTGTTGGGGCTCGTTGTTCTGGCGCAGACTAAATATAAAAAATGAGAAGCTGAAAAGCACCTTATTTGTGTCGGAGGTCCCTCTCCCGCACTGCGTCGGGAGTTAGGAAAAGGCACAATCGCCGTTGTACATAACATACAGTGCGAGACTTTTAACACCTTAACCCTGCTGAAAAAGAAAAGGGACATGCAGGGAAGTGTCAAGGAAATTGCAAAATGAAGCCCAAAGCAGCAGAGTTTGAAGTCTTTTTCCAAATTGGTTTTAAAGTGTGCAAATTACTTCTCAGCTCCCTGAGATTCCCTCTTTCACAAATAACCCCCTTACTATCCCACCCCCATCATCTCTTCCATCAAATCCATGTTACAATATGTTGCCTGATTTTAGTACATGATGCCCTCTGTAGCATCTAATTTGCTCTACGTGGAAGACATATTGGGTGAACTTCAGTGCGCTCTGAACAGCCTTTCAATTAAACATTTCAGATGCACGAAGCACAAAAACAATTATGTTCTTTAATCCATTTGATAAACAAACAAAACATGAAAACAGAATAATAATGATTGTATCAGATCTAACCAAAACATGTCCCCTACATGTTGCTCCATGACGGAAAGAAGTCTGGTTACTTTACATATAAACAAGTCGGACATGTTCTAGGAAAAATTATGATTATTTAAAGGGACCCAGTCAACTAAAAATGTTCAGACTTTAAAAAGTATGAAAAAGGATCTATACATTGTGTTGGCAGAAATCCACAAATGCCTAAAATAAGAGAAATATATGTTTTTCAATGTCTGTGGTGTCTGCTGCTTATGACATCACCTTTGGCTTGATATGCAAATTAACTATTTTTCTATGGGAAATGTGTAAAATGCATATCAAGCCACAAGGTGATGTCATAAGCAGCAGACACCACAGATATCTCTTTTTTCATGCATTTTCTTGAAATTTTGATAACAAAATGTTTAGATATTTATTCACCATTTTTTATTCTCTTCACTTACAGTGGAAGCGATGTTTAGGTTGACAATTATTAATTATTTAGGGACAATGATGTGCAAAGTGGCCTTAAATGTTTCAGTTTAGACTCAGACGTGTTGTCTCTTTTATTCTTAGGAATTCTGTCTCCAACATTTGTGTTTTTATCAATAAAATGAAAAATAACCTCTGAAACAAGGTTCCAACGCTCCCAATATTAGAAGAGAATGCCCAGAAGACAAACCACAACGCATTTCGCAAGTAATTCAAGCTTCCTTATGGGCATCCTAATTTGCCTGCCTTACACAGAATATAAATATAATAATAAATACAAGCAAAACCAAAATTCTTTATTTTTGTATTATCTAAAACCACACAGCACCAACTTCTTTAAGGACAAGGGATATTTTGTTTTTGTTTTGTTACATGTGTTTTAAATGTGATTTCTCTCTTTCGCATATAGTATATATTTTAAAGAAAAGTATGTCTTTCTTTTGATACCATATTTAACCTTATAAAACAGATTTACATTTTTTTTTTGCGATTGCATTGGCTGTTTTTATGGCCCAATTTCTAAAAATAGCAAACGCCTGGGTTTAAAGAGTGGACCCCTGGTCTCCTGGCAAGAATTGAAAGAGATGAATTGTGTCTTTCCGACCACTGCGTGTGTAATAAAGCAATTAACAGATGGCTCATAAAGGCAGCAAACCTGTCACACACTTTTTTTTAAAATTAATTTCCCAGCTAATCACATAATACATAAGAAAATTCTACCTGCTGTTTCCAGGACCAAATCTATGTCTCAGGGACCCTCAGGCATGTCCCCAACGATCGCCAGGGGCTTTAGTATAACTCTGGCCGTCCAGAGGAGACACTGGGTATCATAATGCTGCGTCCTGTCTCCTTTTCACAATTACTTAGTATTTAATTAGGAGAGATACATCCTGTATACATAGAATAATAAACTGACTGCAAATGGGTTTATATTTTAAAGGGATCTATCAAGCTAAACACTGCTTATACTGTGATTGTATCACCTAAACACTGCTTATACTGTGACTGTATCACCCAAACACTGCTTATACTGTGACTGTATCACCCAAACACTGCTTATACTGTGACTGTATCACCCAAACACTGCTTATACTGTGAATGTATCACCCAAACACTGCTTATACTGTGACTGTATCACCCAAACACTGCTTATACTGTGACTGTATCACCCAAACACTGCTTATACTGTGACTGTATCACCTAAACACTGCTTATACTGTGACTGTATCACCTAAACACTGCTTATACTGTGACTGTATCACCCAAACACTGCTTATACTGTGATTGTATCACCCAAACACTGCTTATACTGTGATTGTATCACCCAAACACTGCTTATACTGTGACTGTATCACCTAAACACTGGTTATACTGTGACTGTATCACCCAAACACTGCTTATACTGTGACTGTATCACCCAAACACTGCTTATACTGTGATTGTATCACCCAAACACTGCTTATACTGTGATTGTATCACCTAAACGCTGCTTATACTGTGATTGTATCACCCAAACACTGCTTATACTGTGACTGTATCACCCAAACACTGCTTATACTGTGACTGTATCACCTAAACACTGCTTATACTGTGACTGTATCACCCAAACACTGCTTATACTCTGACTGTATCACCCAAACACTGCTTATACTGTGACTGTATCGCCCAAACACTGCTTATACTGTGACTGTATCACCCAAACACTGCTTATACTGTGACTGTATCACCCAAACACTGCTTATACTGTGACTGTATCACCTAAACACTGCTTATACTGTGACTGTATCACCTAAACGCTGCTTATACTGTGATTGTATCACCCAAACACTGCTTATACTGTGATTGTATCACCCAAACACTGCTTATACTGTGACTGTATCAACCAAACACTGCTTATACTGTGACTGTATCACCCAAACACTGCTTATACTGTGACTGTATCACCCAAACACTGCTCATACTGTGACTGTATCACCCAAACACTGCTTATACTGTGACTGTATCACCCAAACACTGCTTATACTGTGACTGCATCACCCAAACACTGCTTATACTGTGACTGTATCGCCCAAACACTGCTTATACTGTGACTGTATCGCCTAAACACTGCTTATACTGTGACCGTATCACCCAAACACTGCTTATACTGTGACTGTATCACCCAAACACTGCTCATACTGTGACTGTATCACCCAAACACTGCTTATACTGTGACTGTATCACCCAAACACTGCTTATACTGTGACTGTATCACCTAAACACTGCTTATACTGTGACTGTATCACCCAAACACTGCTTATACTATGATTGTAGAGACTCAACAATGATGAATTATGATCTATACATTGTCTGTGTGTCTCCTGCGTATGTGATCACCTTCTGACATGCAAATGACACATTCTCCATTAAGACATACTGCATTTGCATATCTTGCCACAGGTGATGTCATAACCAGGAGACGCCTTTAAAACACTCCTTTCTCTTATTTTATGAATTTGAATGGTTTTGCTAACACAATGTGTAGACAATATTTGTAATATTTTTGTATTCTCTACATTCGCAGTACGAGTGATGTTTAGGTGACAGAGAACCTTTAATATTCGGCCATGATCAGCAGCATCTTCTTATCTCTTTGTTTCATCATCTTCTGGGATTCTGATGCCGGCTGTACGAGACATAAACTGTTATATTACATTTTCTGTACTGCTGTTTGGTATCTTTTCCTGTTGTGTAATAATACAGATTAAGGCTCATAAAGTATAATTCTGGTGCAAATGTAGAGTAATTGCCATGGAAACCAGTGGAATGTTGCTACATTTGGAGCAGTTGCCAGGGGAATGCATGGAATATTCCTAAATGATTGGTCCAAATCTGGTGATGACTGGTTCAGATCTGGTGATGACTGGTTCAGATCTGGTGATGATTGGTCCAGATCTAGTGATGACTGGTCCAGATCTGGTGATGATTGGTCCAGATCTAGTGATGACTGGTCCAGATCTGGTAATGTTTGGTTCAGATCTGGTGATGACTGGTTCAGATCTGGTGATGTTTGGTTCAGATCTGGTGATGACTGGTTCAGATCTGGTGATGTTTGGTCCTGATCTGGTGATGTTTGGTTCAGATCTGGTGATGTTTGGTCCTTATCTGGTGATGACTGGTCCTTATCTGGTGATAACTGGTTCAGATCTGGTAGACTGGTCCATATCTGGTGATGATTGGTTCAGATCTGGTGATGACTGGTCCAGATCTAGTGATGACTGGTTCAGATCTGGTGATGACTGGTTCAGATCTGGTGATGACTGGTCCAGATCTGGTGATGATTGGTCCAGATCTGGTGATGACTGGTTCAGATCTGGTGATGACTGGTTCAGATCTGGTGATGACTGGTCCAGATCTGGTGATGACTGGTTCAGATCTGGTGATGACTGGTCCAGATCTGGTGATGACTGGTTCAGATCTGGTGATGTTTGGTCCTGATCTGGTGATGACTGGTTCAGATCTGGTGATGTTTGGTCCAGATCTGGTGATGACTGGTTCAGATCTGGTGATGATTGGTCCAGATCTGGTGATGACTGGTCCAGATCTGGTGATGATTGGTCCAGATCTGGTGATGACTGGTTCAGATCTGGTTCAGAACTGAGAGGGTAGTGGATGCATGGAATAGTCTTCCAGTAGAAGTGGTAGAGGCTAATACAGTGAAGGAGTTTAAGCATGCATGGGATAGGTATAAGGCTATCCTAGATATAAGATAAGGTCAGGGACTAATGAAAGGATTACATTACTGAGAGGGTAGTGGATGCATGGAATAGTCTTCCAGTAGAAGTGGTAAAGGTTAATACAGTGAAGGAGTTTAAGCATGCATGGGATAGGTATAAGGCTATCCTGGATATAAGATAAGGTCAGAGACTAATGAAAGTATTACTTTACTGAGAGGGTAGTGGATGTGTGGAATAGTCTTCCAGTAGAAGTGGTAGAGGTTAATACAGTGAAGGAGTTTAAGCATACATGGGATAGGTATAAGGCTATCCTAGATATAAGATAAGGTCAGGGACTAATGAAAGTATTACATTACTGAGAGGGTAGTGGATGTATGGAATAGTCTTCCAGTAGAAGTGGTAGAGGTTAATACAGTGAAGGAGTTTAAGCATGCGTGGGATAGGTATAAGGCTATCCTAGATATAAGATAAGGTCAGGGACTAATGAAAGTATTACATTACTGAGAGGGTAGTGGATGTATGGAATAGTCTTCCAGTAGAAGTGGTAGAGGTTAATACAGTGAAGGAGTTTAAGCATGCATGGGATAGGTATAAGGCTATCCTAGATATAAGATAAGGTCAGGGACTAATGAAAGCATTACATTACTGAGAGGGTAGTGGATGTATGGAATAGTCTTCCAGTAGAAGTGGTAGAGGTTAATACAGTGAAGGAGTTTAAGCATGCATGGGATAGGTATAAGGCTATCCTAGATATAAGATAAGGCCAGGGACTAATGAAAGTATTACATTACTGAGAGGGTAGTGGATGTATGGAATAGTCTTCCAGTAGAAGTGGTAGAGGTTAATACAGTGAAGGAGTTTAAGCATGCATGGGATAGGTATAAGGCTATCCTAGATATAAGATAAGGTCAGGGACTAATGAAAGCATTACATTACTGAGAGGGTAGTGGATGTATGGAATAGTCTTCCAGTAGAAGTGGTAGAGGTTAATACAGTGAAGGAGTTTAAGCATGCGTGGGATAGGTATAAGGCTATCCTGGATATAAGATAAGGTCAGAGACTAATGAAAGTGTTACTTTATTTATTTTTTGGGGCAGACTAGATGGGCTGAATGGTTCTGCCGACACATGTGTAGTAGGAGTGATGATGAGAATTGTAGTTCAGCTGTAGATAGAGTCGGCAGTTAATGCCTTTGTTCTGCTACATGCAGCACAATCTCCTCTCTATTCCGTGGGTTCCTTCAGATCAATAATGTATTAAAAAGTTGATCACATCATAGATAGGCTCTATCTCCCACTGTACAAGAAGCTCATTACCACACTCTAACTTCTGGGATTAAGGTGAGGAGTTACAGACATTTCAGATTGTCTAGGGTTTCAAATGCCCTTTATTTATTTATTTGCCTTTAATGTGTCGAGGTGTGCCTAATTTTCCATCTTTTCTCTCTAGAGATATTGCATTCCTACCGGAAAGAGATTAAAGTTGGAATTGAAGGTCCAGCCTTCGTTGAATCCATCACTAGGGTGCAGTAGAAGCCCTTTTCTTAAACAATCCCAGGCTTCCTCCTCTTTGTACATTCAGTCGGTTCTGTCTGAGCCAAGAGCAAAGGCTGCGAGAAACAGAAGGTGAAAATTGAAGTGGGGGAATGTTGGATTATGTTCCTGATGATAATTTGAATGCACCCATTAATGATCAAAGTGTTAGAGACTAATTACTAGCACTTACCTATGCGATATTAAGTCATCTGTCTCTTTTTTTGCACCTAGCAGTGATTTTCTTAATGAGCTTCAGACTGACTCTTTTATAAATATTTTATTTATTTATGGCTCTATTTTTTTATTTATTTAAGATGATAATCCCCCAGGGGCCATATGATGAGGCCATTGCATGCTGGGAAATAACTTGGCTTAAGATAGTTGAGTTAAGAGTCGTTAGGGGATATGTTACTAGGTTTATTTACAGGGAGTGGGGTCAAATTGTCACCCACCAGCTGCTGATACCTTATAATAATCTCACATAATGCTCTCTCAGCTAAGAGGCTGGCAGGGAACATGGGAGATGTAGTTTTCAGTAGTTTTAGGGTTGCAGTTTGACATGTTTAATAAGATAGGGAACTTGGGTGTAAAATGCCCTGTGTTCATCTGTGGATAACTGGCGGTGGCCCTCCTCTAATGTACTTTTAAAATACATAAAGTTAGGGAGCATTAAAATTTTTATGTCGACTTTTTTGAGCTTAAAGGACACATACAAACCATTCCCTCAAATAAGGCACCACAGGGGTAGGAACCTTCAAACAAAGGCCGGGAGACAGACCTTTAAAATTCTGCCTGCGGTGCAGATGCAGCAGCTGCACAGGTGATTCCAGAAAACCCACTGACTATTTTAAAAAATGCTCCATTTATGTATCAGAATGCCAGTGTAGAAAGAAGCTTCCAGGTTGGTAGGAGATGATTATTAAAGAGAGATAAGGAGTAGCCAAAAATACAGGGGGGGGGGGGGGGGCATGGGTAGAGAAATAGTGCACAAACTATAATATAAAACAGAGAAAGGGATATACACCCTGCTCACAGGTGGGTGAGAGACATAATTAGAACAAAAATATGAACAAAACATACATAGTGTAGTATGATTAGGAACCAGGATAATGTATGGTAGATTAATACTCACAAAGGGAGCTCCAATAAGAGATTGAGCAGAGGCATGTCAGATTGGCAGACATGTGTATCCTTCAGCACAGAGCATGCACTGGTACAAACATAGATACAACACGGAGGCTTCCAGGATAGGAAATACACTTTAATATTAAAAGGCTAGTATAATGTAAACAGCATGAAATAAAAGGAAATCCACAGGATAAAAGTCCACAAAGCTGGCAATAGCGCTATTTACCCCAGAATCACTCTATACCCCAGAAACACTGTGTACCCAAGACACACTGTGTACCGCAGAATCACTGTGTACCCCAGAAAGGCTGTGTACCCCAGAAACACTGTGTACCCCAGAATCACTGTGTACCCAAGACACACTGTATACCCCAGAAACACTGTGTACCCCAGAATCACTGTGTACCCAAGACACACTGTATACCCCAGAAACACTGTGTACCCCAGAATCACTGTGTACCCCAGAAACACTGTGTACCCCAGAATCACTGTGTACCCCAGAATCACTGTGTACCCCAGAAAGGCTGTGTACCCCAGAAACACTGTGTCCCCCAGAATCACTGTGTACCCCAGAATCACTGTGTACCCCAGAAACACTATGTACCCCAGAATCACTGTGTACCCCAGAAACACTATGTACCCCAGAAACACTGTGTACCCCAGAATCACTGTGTACCCCAGAAAGGCTGTGTACCCCAGAAACGCTGTGTACCCCAGAATCACTGTGTACCCCAGAAAGGCTGTGTACCCCAGAAACACTGTATACCCCAGAAACACTGTGTACCCCAGAATCACTGTGTACCCCAGAATCACTGTGTACCCAAGACACACTGTGTACCCCAGAATCACTGTGTACCCCAGAAAGGCTGTGTACCCCAGAAACACTGTGTACCCCAGAATCACTGTGTACCCCAGACACACTGTGTACCGCAGAATCACTGTGTACCCCAGAAAGGCTGTGTACCCCAGAAACACTCTGTACCCCAGAATCACTGTGTACCCCAGAAACACTTTGTACCCCAGAATCTCTGTGTACCCCAGAAACACTGTGTACCCCAGAATCACTGTGTACCCCAGAAACACTTTGTACCCCAGAATCACTGTGTACCCCAGAAATGCTGTGTACCCCAGAAACACTGTGTAAGCCAGAAACACTATGTACCCCAGAAAGGATATGTACCCCAGAATCACTGTATACCCCAGAAACACTGTATACCACAGAAAGGCTGTGTACCTCAGAAACATTGTGTATCCCAGAATCACTGTGTACCCCAGAAATGCTGTGTACCCCAGAAACACTGTGTAAGCCAGAAACACTATGTACCCCAGAAAGGATATGTACCCCAGAATCACTGTATACCCCAGAAACACTGTATACCACAGAAAGGCTGTGTACCACAGAAACATTGTGTACCCCAGAATCACTGTGTACCCCAGAAACACGGGATACTCCAGAAAGACTGTGTACCCCAGAAATTCTGTGTACCCCAGAATCACTATGTACCCCAGAAATGCTGTATACCCCAGAAAGACTGTTTACCCCAGAATCACTGTATACCCCAGAAACACTGTGTACCCCAGAAAGACTGTTTACCCCAGAATCACTGTATACCCCCAAAACACTATGTAGCCCAGAAACACTGTGTACCTCAGAAACACTGTGTACCCCATAAAGGCTGTGTACCCCAGAATCACTGTATACCCCAGAAATGCTGTATACCCCAGAAGGGTAAAGGACCTCTCGCCATTCATTTTTTCTTCCACGTTAGAAGCCCAAATGAATATCCGGTTTAATGGCTCTTTAACACAGTATCAAACACAGCTGCTTAAGAAGGCTGGGATGAGAGAGCACACATAGAAAACATGGCCATCCATTACAGAACCCTTGTTTTTGTGTTGCAGGGCCAGGGTTACGACTTGCCAGCTTAGTGATGTCACCTTGATAGAGTGACAAGCAGAATAGGAATTTGTTACAGGTAAATGCCTTCCCTTTAGAGGGGCTCAACACCTATGGACAGATGAATGCCTACAAAATAATCCCTGAACCCACACCTCCTCGCCCCACTCCTTATACACACCTTCTAGGATGTTTAATCTATGACTTCTAACATTTTACTGTAGATGTAAAAGCTCTTAGTGGACTGTAATTCCAATCAGCCTTTTGCTTTGGGTTTTGAGTTTTGCACCTAGATAGTTTCAGATTGACAAGCCATGTTATGTTTCTACCTTCCTTCAAGTCTCCTTTACATTTACCAACAGACTTACTGCCTAATATTCTCTCAGATCACAAATGCAATTTGGTAAATTTCACACAAGCTTCTAGTTCATGTAATTCCATAAATTCTTCTTTTCTTTCTCTCCTTCTTTGATCGTTAGATTTCCCTGTATCAAATAATTTTAAATTGTTAATCGAAAATGAATTGTCAGCAACGTTTTTAAACGAAAACCATCATCAAAAATACATCACACAGTCAGGGGATTCGGGAAAGGGAAGGGGAGAGGACTCTCCCA